>PISX010002633.1:0-154950 GCA_004024625.1 Mellivora capensis | reverse complement strand
AGAGGGTATCATGCTTAGTGAAATAAGTCAATCAGAGAAAGACAACTATCATATGATATCCCTGATATGAGGAAGTGGAGATGCAACACGGGGGACTAGGGGGGCAGAAAAAGAAGAAAAGAAACAAGATGGGATTGGGAGGGAGACAAACCATAAGTGACTCTTAATCTCACAAAACAAACTGAGGGTTGCTGGGGGGAGGGGGTCGGGAAAGGTGGGTGGGGTAATGGACATTGGGGAGGGTATGTCCTATGGTTAGTGCTGTGAAGTGTGTAAACCTGGAGATTCACAGACATGTACCCCTGGGGATAAAAATATGTTTATAAAAAATAAAAATTAAAAAAAATGGAATTGTGTACCATATGACCTTTAAAGATTGACTTTTTCACTCAGCATAAATCCCTGGAGAGTCATCTAAATTGTTGTATGTATCAATAGTACATTCCTTTTTATTGCTGAGTAGTATTCCATGGTATAAATGAACCACAATTTAACTATTACCCCTGAAGGACATCAGGGTGGTTTCCAATTTGGGGCAATCAAGAATCATGGTGCTGTGAATATTTGTGTACAGTTTTCTGTGTAAACATAAGTTTTCATTCCTTTGGGATAAATTCTCAGGAATGGTATTGCTGGGTGATATGTTTAAATTTTTTTTAAAGATTTTATTTATTTATTTATTTGACAGAAAGGGGGAGAGAGAGAGAGAGCACAAGCAGGGGGAGCGACAGGCAGAGGGAGAAGGAGAAGCATGCTCCCCCTCAAGGAGGGAGCCTAACTCAGGGCTTGATCCTAGGACCCTGGGATCGTGACCTGAGCCAAAGGCAGATGCTTAACAGACTGAGCCACCCAGGCACTGCTGTTTAATTATATAAGAAACTACCAAACAGTTTTCCAGAATGGCTGTACCATTTCACATTTCCATCATCGCAGAATGAGAGGTGTAGCTGCTCTGCAGCCTTGTCAGCACTTGGCATTGTCAACTTTTGGTTGTTGTTGTTCATTTTTTTAAATTATTTTTGAATTTTAGCTTTCTAACATGTGTAGGGGTATCCCTAATGACTGGTGATGTTAAGCATCTGTTCATATATTTATTGGTCATCTGAATATCTTCTCTGATAAAGTGTTTGTTCAGATCTCTGACCCATGTAACACTCACTTTAGCTAATATTTATGTTTGTGCTAATCTAGAATCTTCCCTTTCTATTTCACCCAAGTAAACTGGGTTATGCTTTAATATTTTAAACTTGAAGTTCTTAGGAGGAAGATGACTAATTTCTTTGAAAATTAATTTTCCAATAAATAAAAAAGAGATTTTATCCAAACCTCTTTGTAAAATGTGCTTATAAGGCAGAATACCTGCCAAAGATAGGTCTGCTAATACTATCCCTTGATCTAAACTAATACTCATTTTATAACCCACATTCCCTACTGAGTTCGAGCTAGGCACTAGTCAATAATACCTTATCTTCACATATACACTGTCTACAAATGTAAAATAAATTAAAAAATTAAAGCAATCATCTGAATATCCTAATTTCATAAAATGTGCTTTCTTTTTAACTTGAAGAAGAAAATTCAGCCAAAGAATGTCTGGATTCTGAACTCTGCATGTTTGGACATAACTTTAATAAGTCTCTATTAAGTAAATACAGTGAAACACTCCAGTGTTAACTAGAAAAATACAAAAGTACTAGTTGGATAATTCAGCAAGAACAAACATAAATAGCTCTTCCTTTAATATCAAGCAATTCTGTGCTTATTTGCTCTATCCCATTTTCCATTATGTAGACATACACAGATTCTTTCTTTGTGGCAGTGCTTCCTCAGGGAAAGATTGTGCCATACTGGTTGCATCATTTTTAAATTGGATTAAAATTTACATACATTAAAATACATCCATTTTTTGCATGTAGTCCAGTGAGTTTTGACAAATACACACTTGTGTAACCACTGCCACAATCAAGAAATAAAGCATATTTATTTATCCATATTTACCTTCCCCCAAAAGTTGCCTTGTGCCCCTGTGAAGTCGGTTTCCTCCTGCACCTCACCCAGGCAACAACTGATCTGATTTCTACCACTCTAAGCTTAGTTTTTGCTTGCTCTAGGATTTTGGATGAATGGATTCATACAGTATGCTCCCTTCTGTACCTGGCATTCTTTGCTCTGCATAAGGTTTCTGAGATTCATCCACTTATTGGATCTGAATCTCAGCTCCTCTTTATGAGCTCTATGACATTTAGACCAATTACTCAGACTCTGTTTTCCTGGCTGAGAAATGATCCTATGTGTACCTCTCCACTGGGGTTTTTCAAAGAACTAATCACAAGGTGCCGGCTTGGTGCTCAGTAATTGTATCAATATGGATATAACTAATATTTATATCACTGTATATTTTTACTTTACCCCCTACTCCTGCTAAAGGAAGAAGAGAATAATTCTGAAGATGCTACAAGACTTATGAAATCAACACCAAGAAAATGTTACAGTTCCACGTTTTATTATTGAATGAAGATGCTCCCTTGAATTTCTGCCTCCTTTTTCCCTGTCTCCTTTGGCCTTGAATAAACTGGCAGCAGACATTACTGCTTTCTCTGTCCTAGGCTCCATTCTGCCCCTGCCAGAGTCCAGAAACTTCCAGGAAAAAGGGCTTAATATCCTTTTTCTCTGATCCAGACAACAAGAATATGAGAACAGGACCAAAGGCCTCTAGGGGCCTTTCCCATAAAGGGTCAATGTAAAAGAGTGAACATAAAAGGCCTTTCCTTCTTCTAAAAAGGATCTCCTCATTCCTTATCTGAGTCCATCAAATGGGGGACTGGGATGTGGGAGAGGAAGAGCAGCAGGACCAGGTAAATATTTCCTCCCTCATTGTTGACCTCTATAAAATCTCTACCTGCGAATACTGGAAAATGACTGACAAAGTGTAGCTTCTCTTTGCTTTCACCACTGTTCATCCCATTTTGCATGTGTTCTCTTACTCTTCTGTCCATCCCTTCCTCTGTTGTGCATCTATGATATAATAATATGAATACCCATTCAGAGGAAGCTAGAGTGACAGGAGGTATGGCTTGGGGCCTATATTTCCAACAATTAGGAACTCTTAACAATAGGGTTAGTGATGTAGTTAATTACCATTGCTTCAACATTCTGAAAGACATCTCTCTCTTACTACTGCCCCCTGCCTGCTCAAGGATGGCCACCCATGGAGGACACTCAGTTCACCAAATGAAAGATGGATCTCATGTTTTTGATCAAAGTTAGATCTGTCTCATCTAGGGCTTTTCCAGTCAATCAACTATAGTTTCATTTGCTTATATAGATTTTTAGCACTTGAATTAATTGAGTGGCTTAGTCAGGGCTATGACAAATATAAAAAAAAAGTGTGCATAAAGAATGGTTTTGAGGAGCCAGTGTTTGGCCCTAGGAAATTATAATTCTGTTGGGGTTTTTTGTTTGTTTGTTTTGGTGGGTTTTTTTGCTATGGATGGAAAAATACATGTCTAATTAAGATGGATATGTGTACTAGAAATAACATGGTTCGGGAAAAAAGCAAGATACACATATATAATTTCAGATGAGATTTTGATCCATTAATTTATAATTCTTGAACTCATTTATTGCACTGAGTATAATGATACTTGCTGTAAGTAGCAAAATTCTAATGAAAAACCCTTAACCCTTAAGACATGACTACAAGAATAGTTTCTATTCTTTTACATGCTAATAAATATCCTATTGTTTATTTTATGAGACGAATGAAATATTCACAATTAAGACTTCAGTGGGACCTTGATAAGAGATGAATTGTAAAGGGATATGAACATTATCATGTTTTAATTTTGATAGTCCATGTTAATCGAGTTTCTCTGAACACTTCTTTGTGTCAGAGGTCGCTCGTGTTCCTCTACATTCCCCAATTCCATGGATCCATTCTAGATGGGTGCTTTGTCTCACCCTTACCAATGGAAAGTGAGGAAAATAAGTCCTATCCATGGTAGGTAAGATTGTGTGTGCCTCCTTCATGCTCTCTTTTCCTTATGGTTAAAAACAAAGGAATCCACTCAGTAAGAGAAATGAAACCTGGGTCTTGCGCTTTAAGGAAGGCCACACAGAGGAGCTACCCAACCTGCTTCAGACCATGATGTGAGAAAGAAATCATACAAGAAAAATGTTTTGTGTTGCCACTAAGATTTTAGGGTTTGTCTATAATATTATCATTAATTATTCTGACTAATGTAGTCTTCCTCCCATGTCAGATTCATGCAACAAAATGAGGTTGGTATTCACATATCCAACTCCAGGAAACCATAAACAGATATCTTTGTAAACCCATTTATATCCTCATTTTATTGTTGCTTCTGCATGGGATAGGGTGAGAGTGGGTAGGAGAAGGGATAAATGTAGTCTCAGGGACTGTATAATCTCTTACTTTTCAAATCCCAGGCATGGCATAATGATTAGAATTTCCATGATGGACTGCCAAGATTTCACGGGTTTAGAAAACCTTATAATGTTTCACGTTTATCAACCCTGCATAAATAGGGACAGAATATTACATTTTTTGTTTCCTTTTTGTTTTTTGGGGTTTTTTTTGTACCCTGAGGTAGTCATCATATTAGGAAATTAAGGCAAGAGGTAATAATCATGAGGCCAGTGGCCAGTGAATTGGAACCAATTTTCAGCTACTTGAGAAATAATTAATTTTATTATTTTTTTCAAAGTCTAATATTGGCACATTTTAAAAGTACTTTTTTGTCTTTAAAAAAGCCAGCTGGAGAAATAAAGCTTGATTCTGCCAGAGGAAATAGTAGACTAATTATTCTCCAGTATGAGCACCCATGGTGTAACTAAACGTTCCTGCCTACTATAGACTCTGGAGGGATAAACTATCTGTTATCTAGAAAAAAAAATCATGTCATCCCTCTCTTTGGCAAACGTAAGTGTTACAAGAATAAATAATTGCTTCTTTTTCTCTCGGACTAAAGGAAGAAAAAGATTACATAAAGCCTGCAAGGGATTATTCACCCAATGTTTCTGGGGAGTTTACTATGGGACAGGCATAAACTTTTACATGGGACCAAAGGAAATGCAGTGAAGACATTATCTCTTCCAAAGGAAAAGACTAATTTCAATTTGGCATATTTATTCATTTGAAATAAAAGTATATCATGTGGAAATATAACTTAGATAACATATATATGTATAGACATACATACTCATTTATATGTACACAGACATACGTGTGCATGTCAAATAGCAATACTGAGAATTATTTTCCTAAGTGATTAACTCATTCTAGAGGAAAAGGTCTTTGCCTAATGTGTTAGACTTCAGAAACAGCCACAAGTCCTCAGACCTACCTGTCTGCCTGTCCCTTTTATGTTGTGACTTTGCAGCTTCTCCCATCAAAAGGTAACAGCTATTTCTCTACCTCTTTGAATGTGAATCAGCCCTGTGACTTGCTTTGGCCAAGAGATATGACTGAAGTAACAATATGCCAGTTCTGGATCTAGGTCTCATGATACCTTGCTTCCTTCCTCTCTCAAAACTTTGCAGGTAACACATAAACAAACTCAGGCTAGCCTGTGGATGATGACATACGTATGACCCAGTAGCCTCATTGTCCCATTGCCCAGCCAACAGCTACACAACTCTCTGAAATAGAGCCACACTGCGTGAGAAAATCTGAGTAAGACAGGAAGGGCTGCCCAGCTAAGTGCATTTCAAACTGTTGACCTACAGAATAACAGGTTAAATATACTGCTATTTTAAGACACTAGCTTTAGCATGGTTTGTTGGGCAGCATAAATGATGCAACCAATAAGGGACATTTTATTTATTTATTTATTTTAGATTTTATTTATTTATTTGACACAGAGAGAGAGAGATCACAAGTAGCAGAGAGGCAGGCAGAGGGAGAGGGGGAAGCAGGCTCCCTGCTGAGCAGAGAGCCTGATGCAGGGCTCGATCCCAGGACCCCGAGATCATGACCCGAGCCGAAGGCAGAGGCTGAACCCACTGAGCCACCCAGGCGCCCCACTAAGGAACATTTTAACCTTTGCATTAACCATGGCAGAATTTTTAGTAAATAATATTCTACATATTTTTTAAAGTAAAGTTTTTATTCTGAAGCCATAATTCTCCTTTTCTCCAATAATCACCTAAGTGAATATAGAAGCAGGCTGGAGTCAAAATCTCAAATTTGTACTTATTTACTAGATAGACTTTGGGGAAGTCACTTGGTCTCTCTGGGTTTTAGTTTGTCTTACCATGAGAGGAGGATAATGACATTTTATAGAGTTTTGTTGGAAGGATTAAATGAATTGATTTGGGTAAAATTTCCATTCCATTACTATCCCAACAACATAATAGGCACATCTAAAGCAGTTCTTATTCTCTCCCAAACCTACCTATCTTTAAGTGTGCAATGATATCCGGCAACCCTCTGTCACTAGTAAGTTATAAAACTATTACTCTGAGATAGACTTTTATTGTAGTCGATTCTTCCTTACCTTTAAAAAATATTCATTTTTCATGGGTCTTTTCATAAACTAGATTTATTAAACATATAACACCAATCTTAAAGAAATTATATTGGTTATATATATTGATGTTACCTATATTATAATTATATATAACTATAAGTCATATATTACATAGTGTGTGTGCATGTATATATGTAATCTGTTAATCATACCTGAATTATATGAATATATTTCTATATTTGATTACTTATTATTTATCTCACTCACATGAATATAAACCCTCCGTGGTATTTTTGTTTCATATCTTCACAACCTGGGACACAGCAGGCACTCAATAAATATTTATTGAATGAAAGAATAAATGAACAAATGCTTCCGAATCATTTCTGTGAAATGAGTTGAATTATTCTTGAAAAGATACTCATAAATTCAAAGATTTTTCAAATGTAATTTGAGACACTGGAGAGAGAGAAATACATGATCTGAAGAGATTTCGGTATTGGTTTATCATTGCACTAAGAATTTCCTGAAATATCTTCTCATCTAAATTTGACGATTCCATCAAAAGTTTGGAAAATTAAATATAATTCATGATGGGAGTACTTTCTCTATGGTATAAATTGTTCCTAAGACTTAGGACATTTAAGTTATAACTATAAACAGCATAATCAGATATATAGTCTGTCATATAACCTATTTGAAAAGTGGACTTGAATCTTGTAGGGTAAAATAAAACTCTAAGTAATTTCTTCTTCTTTTCAGTTTAAGATATGTTCCAACTTACTGAGCTCTCCAGAAAGAATCCATAAATCCTTGACCATGAAAAGCCCTTTTATTATCTTCTGCTAAAAATGATTTCCTTCAGGTAAACTGCACTCTCCAAGCAATACTTCATTACCTATGTGACATATTATAGTTCAGTAGTGGATCTAAGAATGCTTTGGAAAACCCTTAAATTGCTCTAAGCTTTAAATTCAAACGCTTAAACTAAGCCAGCTCATCTAACAAAAAGAGCAAGCAGAAGAAAATCAGGTCAGAAAAAGAGGGAGAAGCAAATGCAGAAAACATTAGCCAGAAAGTCAGAAAATATGAATTTTTATAGCTTCGGATTTCATTTCTGGGTCATTTAATCTAAAATGCTTCATTTATTCTTCAGTCTGCTGGCATGATATGAATAATGGGCATCCAAAATAGATTATATATAAATGGGGGATCATGGGACTTATTGAATATGTACAAAACTCTATCATAATTTTTTTTCAATTAGGATAAAAATTCTCTTTCCATAGCTTCAACTATCATCTAAAGGCAAATGATGTGCAATCTTTGTCACCAGCTTCCATCTCTCTCAATTGCTCCAATGGGCATCACCAACTATGTGTCTTATCATCACCTTATCACCTACCACCAAGCTAACATGACCCAAACAAAACTCAACAATCTCCTGCATTATTAATCTCATCCAACGACAGAGTCATCCACCAGGGTTCCCAAACACACGTGTTAACACTTTTCTCTTTCTCTCTTTTAATAAGTCACCAGAGCCTCCTATTCCTACCTTCAGATTCCAACTTCTGATCATCTTTCACAGACTGGTCTCAAATCACCTCCCCAAATCATGTCCCATCACTTTCGCTTCATTCCTTCAGGCTACTGAAGATCATACTTCTTGGGAGGATGTTGATTTGTTATGGAGAAATATTTCCTGAACTCAGTACTCCTCCTTACATCATTAAAATTGTAAATAAATATCAGCTTTCTATATTGTTCTTTTATAATTTTATATATTATAAAACTAATTTAATTTTTAGACCAATTGCTTTTAGTTCTATACATTTGTTAGTTGAGTACATTGGTTTCATGAATATATTAGAAACACTTATAATGCATAAGTAATGATCTGAAAATTTCCTTCCAGATTTACAATAAAAGTTCACCTTATCAATTTTTTAAAAGATTTTATTTATTTATTTGACAGAGAGAGAGATCATAAGTAGGCAGAGAGGCAGGCAGAGAGAGAAGAGGGAAGCTGGCTCCCTGCTGAGCAGAGAGCCTGATGTGGGGCTCAATCCCAGGACCCCGAGATCATGACCTGAGTTGAAGGCAGAGGCTTAAACCACTGAGCCACGCAGGTGCCCCACACCTTATCAATTTTAAACAACAAAACAGAAAGAAGACCCTTTGAAAAAACAATAAAAATAATAGCTTTTCTAAAGAAACAGAAATTTAGAAAAGTTCCAACTCCCTCTAACAAAAAAAATCTTGATTTGGTGAGGAATGTGAAGATCCTATAGAAGGGATTATTATGTAACTCTATTGAATAATGCAATGTAAAAGAACTGAATAAATGAATAGTTAACATTTTTTCTTTACTATAAGAACTCAAAATTGTGAAACTATCAATTTTCTACTAAGTCAGTTGATAAATCCAATGTGATCAAAGTAAAACCCCCCAAAATACTATTTTATGTTATGTTTAGAATTTTTCTGAAGTTTGTCTGGAAAAGAGTTAGGGAAAATTTTAAAAAATAAACAATTTCAAATTGTTTCAAATATTAAAACATATTATAAACATATTATATATAAACATATTATGTATATAAAACATATTATAAAGCTGGAGTAATTAAAATTAAGGTACTGGCACAGGATTAGATAGGGATCGATGGAAATAGTATATAGAAATCTAGTCAGATATACAGTGGGTAAACTTGGCATTCCAAAACAATAGGGAAGAAATAATTATCCAATCAACAAAACTGGACAAGAAGCTAGTAATTTTGAAAGAAATAATTCTGGATTCCTATTCTTTCCCAGAAGAGTTTCTATATGAACCAAAGATTTTAAATGTAAAAAGCAAAAATAAAATCGCTAGAAGGAAACACAGATAAATTTTAAATCATAGAAGTATAATACTTTCTAAACATTTTGCATGTTTGTAGAAAATGGAGTAATAAAGGAGATCGTGGAAAAAATTTGCAATCCATGTAATATAACACATGACAAAGAATTAAAATCCTTATACATGATACAGATTTAATACATGTAAAATACTGAATAAAATGGCAGATTCAAGAGTAATGTATAACATGATGCCATTTATGGGATTGTACATTGATGTTCACTAAGTCTAAATGTATAGAAAGGTCTAGAAGGATATGCTACAAAATAATAATAATAATTATATTCTCATGGGGGGTATGATTTTCAAATACTTTCTCTTCTTCTTTTGTCTTATTCTTCTTTGACTATATTTGTACTGTTTTGACTTTTTATAATAAACATTTAAAATAATTATAAAAATAATAAAACTATTTTGAGCAAAATAAATTTATACAGAAGAATAAATATAGAAAATAGCCAAGAGAACACTGCAAAAGAAAAATAAACAAAAACTACTATTCCATATTTTTTTAAAAGAGCATACAATGAATATGTATATAAAGAGAGAAACATCGTAGATTGGTATTAAGTGAAAAGTTTGCTATTCATCGTTTGTTAAATTTCATTCTCAATTCATCCTCTAGTTTGCCATGTAAATAGAATAATCCTTTAAGATACTATGGACTGGGGTGCCTGGGTGGTTAAGTCATTAAGTGTCTGCTTGGCTCAGGTCATGATTCCAGAGTCCTGGGATCAAGCCCCATATTGGGCTCCCAGCTTGGTGGGAAGCCTGCTTCTCTCTCTCCCACTCCCCCACCTTGTGTTTCTCTCTCTGTCAAATAAATAAAATCTTAAAAAAAAAAAAAGATACTATGGACTGAATTTATCTATTTATGATTGATAAAATGAAATGTAAGGAACTATACTTTAGGCACAGTATAATGATTAATAACACTCTTACTCTAGTAATTTAAAACTAAAATATCACCTACTTTTTGAAGGCCATGTACTTTATTAAAATTCATTTTCATTTAAAATTTTAATTATATTTATCTAAGATGTTTAACATTCAAAAGTTCAAATATATTTCTATCAGTAAATTTCTCTCATCTTTTTTCTCTGTTTTTCTTATCAAGAAAAAAAAAACTTAACTGTTCTATATAGGTAGGTGTGTGCGCACATGTATGTGTATGTGTGTGTGTGTGTGTGTGCAATAGTACCAGAGGTTTGGAAATGCTAATCATAATATAACATTAACATCATCTCTCCTATGATTTCTCAGTAGAATGATGGAAACCTTGGCCATGCTCTAACCTTAGATATAATACTACTTCTGACTAAGTGTTCATGTAATAACTATTTCACCTCTACCGTAGACAGTGGAGAAAAGGAAATATATAACACTAAATTTTATGAGGAAAAAATTGCATTCCCTTTCTTAAAGAATATAAACTGATTGTAAAAGCTACACTCTTTGGGACAATTCATTAGAGAATGCTATAAAATGTATTCCAATTTCCAAGAAAAACCACAAAAGAATAATGTTAAAGCCTTTCTTGACAACTCCTACTCCCAAACTAATCCAGGTCCCTCTCTTACAAGCTTACAGCATCCGTTACCCTAGGAAGTAGTATTCCAAGTAGACTGTAATCTTCAAATGGAGGACTTGTGTTTATCTTAGCTGCTATTGTATTCTCAGGGTCGACCACAGTGCTGGACAAAATATATGTGCTAAAATTATTTACGGAATGTATGAATAGTTAAATAAATGCTTTGGGACTGAAATTAAAATTCTTCATCATGCATGGTTTTGTTGTTTTACACACACAAATATATAGTAGCTATGTATGTGTATTATTGTACCACTATATTATGGGTATAAAAACACAAACATAAAATGGATTTTTAAAGCATAAACTCATTTTCTAATATTTCATGCTACTGTGTTGTCTTGTACCCCTCCTGGAGTAAATGCCACCTCTACCATCTCCATTGCCTCTGCCCCTTGAAAACAACTGATCTAAAAAATTACTTGCAGTCTTGTGTATTGACTCATGTAATAGTGACAGAAAACACACAAAATAGACAGGAAGCTAGAAAAATGGGGTCATGATGAAGAAGTGTTCAGTGGTATTGAGACCAGAGAGAGTGGAGACCAACATCTGGATGTCAAAACTCTGTGATGTGACATAGTTAATGTCAGGGCACTGGGGCCACTTCTACTGCTGCTGATCCTGCAGGTTACACAGCAGCAGGGAACAAGCTGGTTTTAAGTAGAATCTGATTTGCCTACCTTCAACATCCCCAGGTCAGTGACATTTTATATAGATGTTTTGATGCAAGCTACAAACCAAACACATTACTCAGCTCCCATGGAACCAAATGCCCAAATCAATTTAGACTCAGATAAAAGTGATCCCCCTAGATTGTGAATGATCCTGCTTAATCCAAACATTTCAAAGCTGTTCTGTAGTTCAGTTCTGAGTTTTCTCTTCTGTGACTTGGAGATTAGACTTTTTTGGACTGCAATGTACAAGAATATTTTCAAAAAGAGTCTCAGGGATTTCCTAGCCAACTCTCAATAATTCATTGGCAAAACCTGGTTGTTAATGCCTGCACTTAAACCATTTGCAGAAACACAGCTACAAGAAATTCAGAAATGATAATAAACAGAAGCTTAACAAATATGACCACAATTATTTTTCCAGGAGTAGCATCACTAGTTATCACTTGTGACTATAATTATGAAAGCTGATAAACTAAGGTATAAAAATATTTCAATATATGTGAAGGCAGAGTTGAGAACATTTAGAGTATAGACACCAATTACTATGTGTGTCAGACAGTCTCGTGGTTTCTTCTTACTCAACTAGAGTTACTCAGTTACTTGCTAAATTCATTTTTCATGACTCCTCACTCTTCATCCAAAAAAACAGGATTTTACATTAGGTTCTCTTAACCTTTCTTGACTTCAACTACTCTCTTGCCTCACCATCCCAGCCCCTCGTGCCATTCCCTCTTTTGCTCCTTCACTTAATTTCTCTCCTTGCCACTCCTATTTCATGGATTCTGATTTCTGCTCTCTTACCTGATGTAACTAAGAATTAGCATGAAACATCCTTTCTCTAACCGACTGGCACAAGACATACCTTGCATCTTAGACCCAAATAGAGACCAGAGTTATAATCTTCTTCTAATCTTCATGATGCATTTAAGAAAACATGAATGGGTATGAAGGCAGTATTTAATGTTTGCTCATTTAAAATGTTCTTGGTTATGTAGTTGAGGTTTTAAATCTGAGTAATTAGGGTTCTAAGAACAAGATTATGTCATATTTGTTTTCAGTTTGGAATGGTCAGATGCTGCACATTCTTTGCATATAAATTATAAATCATAAAGAGAAAGACCAGAAGTCAGGAATGAAGAGAAAAAAGACTGTCAGGGCCCCTCATGGATGGGGAAGAACGGTGTAGTCTGAGACTGTGCTAGCACCTGGAAGAACAGCAGAGACAGCTGTTCCCTAATCTAAGGCTGTACCTTCAGCAGTCTCCAGTCGTCAGGCCATTGTGTTGCCCAGGATGGGTGGACAACTAGAACATTTTAGCCCAGATGTGTTTATTGCTTTAGCTAATTGTGTTCAGAGTTCCCAGGAAAAATAATATTGACCAGGCAGATTTTGAGAAGGTGGAGATGGGAAATACCTCTTTGTGGGAGGGAGCCTGAGGGGGACAGAATAGAGAAGAAAGGCGAGGTTGTGTCAGGTTTGGTGGGGAGTGACAGTGAGGGACTCAGAAAGCCAAGGGAGATCATGAAGTGCCTTGGAATCATGTGTGCCTTGGAATGTCAGAAGCACCCCTCCACCCAACCTGCATGGTTAGTACGCTCAGGAGGGAAATGGTGTGGATTAAGGGAGGGATGGACCACGGCTGTTAAGCTGGCAGTTGAAAGATGGAGAATCCCAGGATGGTACCAGTCATCAAATGGAGAGGAGACCCCAAAGAGAAAAGAAGCTCTGAAACTGGAGGTCAGTGACTATAACAAACAAGTTAGAGCTATGAGTTTAGAAAACGGTCCCTGGAAAGACCGTTGGGTAGCAGGTGTGATCTGTAAAGTATTTAACAACTAGCACCAAATGGGCACCAACCAATTAGAAGAGATGCCTGGGAGAATTAGTGGAATAGTGTCCTGGAAACCACTTCCATGATGAATATGAGCAACTTCTAAGTTCACTTACTTATTTGACAGGCCATAGAACATTTTACAAAGAGTTTTAAGTAACTAAGGAAATAAGTTTCTGGATCTTGTGCTAAAATCTTTCCAAGGAATAAGAGAGTTTTTATTTTTGTTTTCTGTTTGTTTGTTTTTACATTTGGAGCATGATTTCCATTCATGTTAAAGAAAATTGGGAGGATATTTGAAAATATCCTCTCATAAATCCACAAACTACAAAGTCACAGATCGAACTCTGATCTCTCTAAGGGGAGATACTAAGAGGAGAGTCTTGTTTATCTTCGTACTCACAGCATAGGATCTACAGGACTCATCAAATAAGATTTTTTTTTAATGGATGAATGAGTGAAATTATTGCTACCAGAGAAGGAAAAGTAAGTTAGAAGGGAATTATAGCGATGGACCTGACATCTTCTGATAATTAATGTTATAATGTGGAATTCTCCATGAACCAGTAGTTTTTGTTTCTTTGAATGACTTTGATGACTTTCCAATTTTAGCTTCTCGTTTTCAAGTGAATCCTGGGAAGTGGTGATCTATTCATACCCGTGGCACTACTTTGCCTCAAAACTTAGATGAGAAGTCTGATTTTCATAATCCAAGAATGATAGTATTTTCCCTATCTTCATCACCTATTACTTTTGATTCTTAGGATTTTTTCACCAGCAAAACATGGATAATATTCATTTAACCTCACATAGTTGCTGTAAAGAGAATATGAGACAATATGAAAGCACTGTTGTGTACTCAATATCAAAGGAATGAGGGGTGCCTGGGTGGCTCAGTGGATTAAAGCCTCTGCCTTCAGCTCAGGTCATGATCTCCAGGTCCTGGGATTGAGCCCCACATCAGGCTCTCTGCTCAGTGGGGAGCCTGTTTTCTCTTCTCTCTCTCTGCCTCCTTCTCGGCCTACTTGTGATCTCTGTCTGTCAAATAAATAAAATCTTAAAAAAAAAAAAAAGGAATGAGGCGACCTTCAATCACTAGACCTTTTAAATCAATTCAGGTACATGTGAGGCTATTTGCATTATTAAATCTGAGGACTAATATTATCTTTAACAAGTGTGTCATTTAAAAAAAATCCTTTGGTACTTATTTATCCTTGATTCAATACAATACCATCGGTTCTCAGATACTCTTGTGAGGTTGCTTGAAGGCATAAATTGTCAGCCCAAGAAAACTCAAAATTTTAGGGTGAGGAAGCTATTATTCTACCTTATTAGCTAAAAAGCTAGGGTTTTTATCATCCTGAGTACTAACTTTTCTTTTAATTGGCTTCAGTGCCTTATTCAACAGCAGTTCAACAGAAAAGGTCTAGATTGGATTTGAAACACACCTTCTAAGGAACAATATTGAATCAACTAACACAATGCTCCTTTGATTCTGGATACTTCCTGGATGGACTCAGAGCTAAATAACCACAGCCCGCAATACCAGATGAGGAATACAAAGAGGGATCATTATGCTCCTTAGCTGATTCGGCACTTTAAAATGATACAGCAGAAGGTGCCAAAGGGCTGCTTGAGGAGAATTATTTGTGCAGCTCCTAATTGAATGTGTCGGTCATGAGTGATCACTGGTCTCACTATTTAATGAACGCACTAACACCCAAGATCGTGATGCCCCGGACCAGGTTTCCCTGCCCCCACAAACGGTGGGTCCAAACAGAGAGGGCTGGAGGCGAAATGAGAAGCAGACAAAATTGGTTTTGCTGCCTTTCTATTTCCATTGCATGACCTGATCTTCCCTCAGAGCCCTCCTGGCCAACCTGAATGAGCTTGGTCCCCACCAAGAAAGGAATGCTCTTTCTTCTTACTATAATCCTGCAACAGGCCCAGAAGTCTGTCAATCACCTGCAAGAAAATGTCACCTCTGCTTTGGTGGATGCGATACTGGTATGAAAGCTTGCCCTTGCTGACAGGGTTCTCCTATGATACCTCATGCATAATAGGTTTTGTTAAAACTCATCAGGAGAGCTAACTCAGGTATTCATAGGTTTATTCTCTCCATGAATCTTTACCAAGTGCTAATAGTCAGGCAGTGTGCCAGCTCTTAAGGATGCAGAGGTACTGAATAAATACATTGCTTAATGTCCTTTGAAAAAAGGAGACGCAAGCTATTTTTAAGTATCGGTTACAACATAATATGCTACCTGCAGTGAGAGAACGTGCTATGAGAAGAGAGAGGGGTCCCCGCCCCAGCCTTGGGATACACATGGATGGTGCCCCAGAGGATTCCTACAGCTCAAAGAAAACAGTCCAAATAGAAATCAAGGATATCACCATGGGGGAAAAGTCTTTAGTCTTCCTCTTTCTTATAAAACATGTAACGAAGGATTCTGAACACGTGCGGCTAGAAAAGTCCCTCAGGCTCCAGAGACCAGCTCCCATCCTGCCTAAATCACAACAAAGTTAAGGTGCATGAAGTTTGTTTCTAGAATCACTCTCCCGTCTTCTGGAGTAGAGTACAGAGGTCTCACCTCCTCAGCCTCAGGCCCTGCCTGACCATTGGTGTCAACAGCACCAGCTACCTGGAGCCCCAGGCCCACCTTGATCACATTCTGCTCCCTCCACTTGGAACGCCCTCCTCCCCAAACCTTTCACTCCCCAATTAATTCCTCTTTGACTTCAGGGCTCATAGAAGTTACCACTTCTTCCAAAAAACATCTCTGCACTTCCCTCATAGAAGTGAAATTCTCATTTTCTCTGCTCCCAGGATACCCCCTGCTTGGCTATTTCTTGTCATTTGCAAATCTCACGAATGAAACCTATCTTATATTTTTTACTCTCGACTGCTTTAAGAAGACGGATCTGTGTCTTTACCTTTGTGTGTAGTGTCTGGCAAATACCAGGTGCTCGCTCATAACACATTTGTAGGCTAGATGGATGGTGGGTGGGTGGATGAATGGGAAAGTGGTGTGCTCCTATTTTCCACTGCCTTTGAAGAACCCCTAGAACTCTCCCAGTTATGTTTCTTCTCTATCTCCAGCTAGTTATATTTCATGTATCTATAAATTGGAAGCATATTTTTTCTATTAGAAGTGAGACACATGATTGGTCATGGAGATATGCACTGTGCACATTCATTTAGGAGAGCTGTAAGAGAAAATTAGAACCCAGTGATCTCTCAGTTTCTGTTCTGTGGTGTTAATAATCAGCCTGTCTCACTTGCTAAAGCACTGCGGCCTAATAAACCTTGCAGAGGGAGACCTGCTCCATCTCACTTGGGCCTGAGTGACCTAATATGTCTACTGACTGCCCGGCAGCCACACTCCGGGTTCATCAAGAGGTTTCATCTGAATCCCACCATCTCCACGGCCTTTGACACCGATTAGAAATCACATTCCCAAAGCTACAACTATTTTTGATCATAAATCACTTTTTAAAAAATTCACACTACTTGGCTCTCGAACCACTCACTTTGGTTACTAACCAACATGTAGCACCTCAGTCCTTCGTTTGCATTGTGTGGGTGGGATGCTAAAGGGACAGACTCTTTCACCTGCAGTCCCATTCAGCTTTCCCAGTCCTGCTGCTGTGGCCTAGTTGCAAATATGAAGAGACAGAGGGAAAAGAGCCAGCCAAAAGACCTCAGCAAGTGCTGATTCTAATAATTTTTTTCTTTCCGTATTGGTCAAAATATTTTAAATAATTTTAATGCCAGAAGTATAAGGCATGAAAATGAGGAACTAAATTATAAACGAAAAGACAGAGAAATGGTTAAGATGGGAGCATTTCTTCTCCATTTCTCATCTTTCCTTCCAACTGGGGGGGCCTTCAGTGAGTGGAGCACTCCTGATCTTTCTCTTTCCCTGACTCAACTCTGCCCAGAGTGACTTATCTGGTTAGAGAGTTTGGGGGGAAAATAAAAAACAAACAAATAAACAAAAAACTTTCTTGTAGAAAGCTCACTTTCTGTTCTTCAGGGAGAGGCCTAGGTGGACCATTACCTTCTGTGACGGGGGAAAAGTCCATATAACTCTGAGGCTTTCACAAAATGCATCAGTCTCTAATATTTTGCCTTACAATTAACAAAGGTTTGGGTTTTTTTTAACCTCCCTCTGTTAACTGTTTTGTCTTTTTTCCTATTTTTTTCAAAACTCAGATGGAGAAGAGAATTAGTATGTTATTCGTGTTATAAAATTTCTGGACTATCCCTGACCAAAGGCTGGCTGGCAGGAAGTGTAGTAATTCAAGACCACAGGTTTCCCAGGTTCACATTTTGTCTTGCCATTGATCATCTGTGGGCTATAAGTCCTCTGGAAATAATATCATTCCTCGGTACCTCAATTTCCCCTCAACAAAACAGGGACAGTAATACTAATGCCTACTGCTAGGGCTTTTGTGAGTATACTACACCAGGTCTAACCTAACACTCACTTCTGTGAGCTATTTCTGTTATCATTAAGCTATGCCATTTGCTTGATGGGATGCCTTTGGTTGTCAGACTAATAATTTAGATTCTAAACATGATAAACTGTATAGCTTGAGCCATTATTAAGTCACAGACTACTAGAACACAAACGAATCTGAGAAATCTTAGCTTTAGAAGCTAGTCCAGCAGAAGAAGAGAAAGAACTCACCCAAACTTGCACTTGGCCATTCCCAGGCTGGATACTCCATCTGTCTGGACTCCTAGCCCATTGATTTTCCTTCTATCTCAGCTGCCTCACCTATAACTATGATTTCTGTTAACTGCACTCCTCAGACTCACTCCACTTACCCACATAATGTGGTTAGTAAGTCTGGCTGCCAAAGATATCATATCTATGAGAGCTCAATCCCAGACCTCAATAAAATTTGCTCCTGAGCTCCCCAGTATATATTTCCTGTTAGAGAAAGCTGAAGTCAGACTTGCCTGGGATACTTCATGTGAAAGAAAGCTCATTAGAAAAGCAGTGCTATTTATTTATTAGCATCCTTATATTGCTTTGTTCTTTACAACCCAGAACATTTTTAAAGCCAGACATTTACTTTTTTAAAAAAATAAACATATACTGTATTTTTATTCCCAGGGGTACAGGTCTGTGAATCGCCAGGTTTACACACTTCCCAGCACTCACCATAGCACATACCCTCCCCAATGTCCATAACCCCACCCCCCCTCCCAGATATTTACTTTTTGATTGTTCTTCTAATTCTTCTGCTTCCCCCACTAGGAGCTCACACTTCTGTTCATAACATCCCAGGGAGTGCTAACTAAATATAGTATTGAAGTTAAATCCCTGCAAAGCTAATGAACTACTTTATGGAGATTGAGAGGCAGGAAACATTTTTAGGAGTGGTGGCATAATTAATTGGTTATGGTCACACAAAGGCATGATTTCAGAAACAGGCAATTTACAACAGGGAATTTAGAAAGTCACATGTGATACGTTGAAAGGTAGAAAATCATTACTTTCAATCACCTATCAACCTGGAAGCCAAATCAGACATTTTGATATATGTTTTCAACTGAGTGCAATTTGCATACGTTTCCAAAATAAGAATGCGGCACATTTGTCAGTAGTCTGAATAGCTAATTACCTATTACATACCATTGAGAATCAGATACCTGTCATGTTGGAACCTTAATTTCCCGAGTATGGGACATGTAGTCAAGTACACTAGCAGATAAAGTTGTAATCCTTTAAACATCCTCTAATATTACTTTAATGGGGAATAATTCCATAATTTGGTAAATTTAGGAAATGTGAAGCAAGTATCAGTTATCTAGATTATTTTTAGGCATGTTTAGCTATTCTGCTACCAGTGACACCTGTGGCCATTTTTATTTATTTATTTATTTATTTTTAAAGATTTCATTTATTTGAGAGAGAGAGAGAGAGAGACAGAGCATGAGCAGGGGGAGGAGCAGAGGGAGAGGGAGAAACAGGCTCCTGCTGAGCAGGGAGTCTGATATGAGACTAGATCCCAGGACCCTGGGATCCTGAAACCAGACCCAGGTGCCCACCACACCCCTGCTTCTTTTTAAAGATTTTATTTAACCTGTGGCTATTTTTAAGACCCAACTTAAAGGATACCCTTTTTCCTTTCTACATACCTCCAGGAATTGTTCTTCTATTTAATTATTTGTAGAAACTGGAATCGAAATTAAATGATCAGCAATGTTACCAAGTCATAGAGCTAACTGGATGCAGATTATAAAACTAAGAGGATAAGCATCAATTTTCATCTATGCCAAGATGTGTTTAAGTTTAAAAAAATGCTGTTTTTATTTTCCACAAATTATTGACCTTCTATGAAGTACTATGTATGTGTAGAATATTTAGACAACAAAAGATCCCATTAACCATTTTATGAAAAATTGATTCAGACAGTAGCATGAGATCAATGAATGAGATTTGAATCCTAGCTCTGTCACTTACTAGCTGGGTGACTGTAAGGGAATGAATAAACTTCTCTGAGCTTCAGTCGCCCATTATGGGGATAGTGAAATGACTTCACACAGTGCCACAGGAATTTAATAATGTAATGTCTGTAGGATGCCTCACTCATAGCTTGTATGGTAGTAGGAAGGTATTCATTAAAGTTAGTCATCTCTGTGACATCTGAGGGCACCAAGGAACAGGGAGATAGCAGTTTTTAAGAAAACTTAGTTCTGTTTTAGACTAATCAGCTTGCGGAACGGAGTCATCCAGGAGGTCTAATGCACAGTTTAAAGGTCAAGAGCAGACATTCACATTTTGGAGCTATAAACAGGTCTAATGGATCACGTGGGATCCATGTAAAAGATCAGAGGAGATGAGAGGAGCAATCCAGGGTATCCCAATATGTATGGGATGAGCAGAGAGGAACAACGAATGAAAGAGAACTAGAAGAGATGGTCAGAGCTGAAAGAAGAACTGGGGAAGGCTAATGCCATCGAAGCCAAGGAAGACACAAGCTGAGTGTCTGAGGATGAAGTCTGGAGACAGGTCTGTATTTGATACTGAAGAGATAATTTCCAGCCTTAGGGTGAACACATTCATTGACCTGTGGGGACAGAAGCGGAACCAAACAGAAGTGAAGAGTGACAGCAAGCCTGGGGAGAAGGGCCAGTAGGCACACCCAAGAGGATTCCTAAGAAGGAAAGTGCTCAGCTTGGGAGGGGAATGGGCCTTGAAGAAGGTAAAGGGTGGGCATAGCTCAGTCTACTATCTAGTCTTTCTTGTAGCATCTCCATGGCCTCATTTGATGCTGGCTTCGGGAGGGATGCCCTTGTTGGAATGCACAGTTTGGGCTGCTTGCTTTCAATTAGAATCAATGGTTATTTTTTTAAAAATCACAGGGCTTTTTTTTTGGGGGGGGGGGGGACAAGGGTCTTGGTTTCTAGGGCAATACAATTTCCTTAAAACCTAAATAGGCTTCTGATCTTTTTGTGTCCAATCAAGTCCAAAGTTCTTGTCCCAAAATGGTTCTCAAGACTGCTTTATTACTATTAATTTTTGTTGCTACTTTATTAATTATATAAACTTTTTAGCTCTACTAGGAAACCAATCTGGTTTATAGCATTTTAAAATAGGAAAGTGTATTCTAAATTCCCAATTATATAAAAATTAACATCTGAAAGTCTGCACATCTTTAAGATAGAGACAATATAAGTGTATGGAACTTGTTTTGAAATTCTGATATGATGAGGACATCGATTTCATCTCCCTATGGTTCCCAGAATAACATATGCAGACATGGAGGTGGTGATCAGTTAGGACACAATCACATAATCTCTCCTCTGGTTGTGCCCAGATGGATCCCTGTTTCTCTTAATGACTTTTTTCTTGGGCTTACCTGCACTACAGTTGGCAGGACTCATTCTTATTTTTCTCACATAAGAGAATGAGGAGGTGGGAAGGTTTGATAGCTACGAAAGAGTTCAAGTAGCCCTCCAAATGCCCACTCTATGGACTCCTGAGCACAGCTCTGCCCGCAGCACATTCTGCCCTTCTATTCGCTTAAAAGTCAACTCATTTTCCACCCACACAGTAACCTTGCTCTGATAAAAATTTGACAAAGCATGCTGGATTCAACTATATGAAGTTGATTATGGGTGATGACAGACAGCCTTCCTTCAGGGAAGATCAAAAGCAGCAAAAGTGGTTTGTTCACAAACACAACTCCAGGATGCTTGGTCTGATGGCATAAACTAATCCAAGGAAAGATCTGATAAGAATATTTATTTCCCTGACCTTGAAACAGTGCAAAATATGAACAATGTAACTTAACTAAAATGATCTTTCTGAAGCTCCCCTATTACACTAGAATGTGAGTATAATTGTAATACTGAGCCAGATTCCTAGTATAGAGCAGAAGAATTGCTATTCTCATTCTATAATAAGTGAAGCCAGCATCCTACAGAAGAAGGCACCTTCTGGGACTCCTAGGTGGCTCAGTCAGTTAAGTGTCTGACTCTTGATTTCCACTCAGGTCATAATCTTGGCATCATCAGATTGAGCACCACTTCCGACTCTGTGCTGGCATGGAAACTGCTTGAAATTCTCTTCCTCCCTCTCCACTGCCCCTGACCAACACCTCCCTTTCTCTTAAAAAAAAGGGGGGGTGGGCATCTTCTCTGACAGCACTGTCCCTGAAAGACATCTCATATTTTATTCTGTTCTTCCATTTCAGGAATTCTTAGACTATTTTTAGAGTCACGCATTTCAGCTGCATCTTAAAAAACCACCTCAAGTGGAGCAGCCCCAAATCACAATAGCACCGAGCATCAGAGTAATTATTATTTATAATTACTTCCTCACAGTATGTTGGCTCATAAATTTTAATGAAGCTCTTTCTGCAATGGTGATTGTCAGTCTTCCTGGCATTTGTGGGATAAATGTTTACCCAAATAGAAATAATGTAGTCAAGTAGTTTCACAGCCTGACTCTTCCCTTCCTCACTCTGCCCTAGAGGTGATTTCAAATGCATAGCCTTTGAGGGGAAAGAGAGAGGTGCTAGCTATCCTACTTTGGAAGTTCTGACATCCACGCATGGCCTCCTGATACTCAGCTGCCTGGCAGGGACATGGATTGGTGCAAAATGGCTCCTGGGCAGGCAGACAAATTTACTGCCAGCAGCTGGAAACAGTCTTTCCAAGAGCCAGGAATGAGCTTGACTCCAGCAAAGGCATCAGAAGTTTCTTTCTCCTCCTCTGTTTTCACTGTTAGCTGGAAAGGACGAGAGTGAGAGAGAAACCGAGCACACTTTACAAAGACACTCTGAATAGAGCATGTCTTTGCAAAAAGAAGATGCAGCATGAGTGAATTTTTACATTATACGTATATGTGTAGTAGATTCCCTTTATGGAGCAAACTTCTCTAAGTGTCTTTAAAAATCATTGATTATTTGACAGAATCTGGGGACACAGAGATTGGAAAGGCCAGGAATCCCTGACAATCAATGATCACTGGGGAATGAAGAGGAAACATCTCTATAATTACAAAGTAGATCTTTGAGAAAATGTGAACTGAATTTGATCCAAGGGCAATTAACATCTATGTTTTTGAGAAGATACGGTTTGAATCTGAGTTCCTCCAAAAGCAAAGCCTGAGAGGACTTGGGGGCAGGGGGTTTATTTGGGACCTAATCCTGAGAAACAGGAGGGAAGTCTTAGGGAGAATGAGACTGCAGAGGAGAAAAAGACAACATAAAGGTATATTATCAAGGTCACCGAGGTTGAATAAGGGGGTCCCAATGAAAATCACACAGAAAGCTTTCCAAAATTGTTTATCTGAAAAACAAGAGGCTGGAGGACTGATCTGGCTCTGGTCCTCTATTAACTGAGCGTTGTTGAGGGTTGGGGTCATTCGTGGCCCTGTACTTACTTCCGGGCTGTGCTTGCAAACATGGACCTAGTGAGCTGCGCTGTGATTGAAAGACCAGGGGGAGAATGCAGAAAGGCAAGTGCAATATGCTTGAGATGGAAGAGTGAGCATGCACATATCTGCCCACAATCGGAAGCTCACAATTGAAGTGGGCCAAGGTGATGGGCAGGGACCTAAGACGCATCTCTACCTATATCCACTGAAGAAGGAAGCACCATTTCAGAGTAATGTCAATGGCATGGAACACTTCTAAATGTTCCATATTCTTCCACATTTGATGCTCCAGGTGACATATATTATCTGTTTTCCTATTTTTATTTTTTTAATTAAAAAAACTTTTTAAAAGTTTTATTTATTTGTTCAAGAGAGAGGGACACAGTGAGAGAGGGAACTCAAGCAGGGCGAGTGGGAGAGAGAGAGAGAAGCAGGCTCCCCTCTGAGCAGGGAGCCTGAAGTGGGGCTTGATCCCAGGATCCTGGGATCATGACCTGAGCCGAAGGCAGATACTCAATTGACTGAGCCACCCAGGTGCTCCTCTCCTGCTACTTTTAATTCTAAATTTTGTATCTGTTCTTTGCTGTGCAGTTTCCTTAGTCTTTAAAGACTTCATTATACTTAACAACTAGGACATCTACTTGTGTCATAACATGGGTTATAATTTCAAAAGAATGACATATTTAGTATTTCCAAATGGCTTTGACATTAGGATGGCTTGTCCTTTGATACAGTTATTTTCAAGGAGATAACTGAAACATGTAACTCCATAAAAATAAAAGGAAAAAAAATATGCAAAGCATGCCAGAAACAGAATGAAAGGCAGTTAGGAGAACAACTTATTTGTGGAGGAAATGGCTTATTTAAAAAAAAAAAAGTGTCACAAATCAATAAGAATAAAGATACACAGCACAAATATCTTATGTAGGCAAAAGTGAATATGGCAAGTAAACATTGGAAAAACATTCCAGCAGATGAAGGTGAAAATATAAGAAATTTAAAATTGCTAATTAAGAGAATGATCATGTGGAATACTTCAGGGTTCAATGAAATAGCCATCTCCTGCCCTGTTGCTGGAAGTATAAAATCATATTACTTA
The DNA here is from genome assembly GCA_004024625.1 of Mellivora capensis. Taxonomy (NCBI): domain Eukaryota; kingdom Metazoa; phylum Chordata; class Mammalia; order Carnivora; family Mustelidae; genus Mellivora; species Mellivora capensis. Next base: position 130,457 of record PISX010002633.1, on the reverse strand, counting down.
GGATGGCAACTTGGCAACATAATTAAAAAACCCCAAAATCCTATTTCCTAGGACATATCAACCCACAGGAAGAGATAAATGAGGAGTCAGTGCAAAGTCCCATTATTTAAGATGGCAAAAAGAAAAAAAATCAGGCAAAAAAGAAAACCAGCAGTAAGGGATTGGGTAAATGAATTATTCCTATATTGCTACTTAAAATCAGGCTTTCAAAGTGTATTTAAATGTTTTTGAAAAGGTTCATAACATACAAGTGAAAACACAGTTGGTAGTACAGTGTGTATTTTGTTTTTAAAGTATGGGATATACATACAGAGAAAACTTGGAAACTTACACATCAAACTATTAATAGCTATCTTTGGGTAGTAACATTTCTGGTGATTTCCTTTCTACTTTTCTTTATTTGCATATTTTCTACATTGCACATATGTATTTTTAAAATACTAATCAAAACGCTTTTCCTTTTCACAAAATCTATGTCAGTGTTAAAATTAATTATGACTAAGCCTTGAGCGGGTGGCTCCAACGAATTTTTCTGTCTTCCTCCTTTTCTTTTAGGAATTTCTATCTTCTAAAAGAATATATTAATGATATAGCCAAAGCTTAAAGAGTTACTCTAAATTCTATGTTTGTTCTTCAGTTAAACCCTTTTATAGGAAAGTTAGAGAAAGAATTTGAAGGTCTCAGGGATAGAAATCCCAGCTCTTTAGTAGTCTATCATCAGAATATACAAGGATAGTGAACATTTAGTCATCTAGAAAGAGAGTGACAGCAGGAGAGGACAAGGGAAAGCAGAAGATAGAATGCAGATGAAGACAAAGAAAAGCAGTATAGAATTACAGGACAGAGTGTGGATTTTGACATTGGTTTTTTTGTCCTAAAAATAGGAAGACTATTGAAAGAGTATTAGTCCTTTCGGCCTTCCAAATATGAACTTCTATGTGTAAGAAAACATCAAAAGTGGGGACCTGAAAGAGAAATATCAAAATCCACTCAAACTAGAAAGTAAAAATGGAAATATCATTCTTTAAATATGCCCACATCCTTTCCATGGGTTCAAACCTTTAATTGGAAATGTGACCAAAAAAGTAACTTAATTTGTTACCAGAAGTTTCTTTCTTAATCATACTTCTGCTCTTGTCAGTTTTTCTTATCAGTTTTTCCAACATATCAAAGAGATGTACTGATTATACAAAAATTATACAAAGGCATAAAATTAAAAAGAACATATATTAAAGGTTCTGACGTATTAAAAAATGAGCAGAAGTTTGAAATTCACATAAGCCCTTTCTTTTTGGTGGTCTATCACTGCCAACTCTGTCAACTCAAATTCATTGCAACAGTGTTCCTGTGGGAATGGAAAAGGAGACAACTCCAAGGATTATGATTCACCATATTGTAAGTGATTCATTTGTCACCGTGGTCTGGCACTTTTTTCTTGTGCAATCTTTCTCAATAGAGGAGCTGACTCAATGATCTTAAGATAATTGAAAACAGAAGCAGAGGATAAATTTGCTGAATGTGGAGTCCAAATAATGGATTGAAACATGGAGAATCAAATCAGGAAGCTCAAGAGCATGAGTGCAGGAAGATCAATAAAGTGAGGCAAAATAAAGGAACAAGAGTTCAAAAGTAAAGTGATCACCAATTAAGAGGCATATGTACAATGACATATGTCCAAAAATAGGACTTAAAGTTTGGGGTATGATGGACACTTACCCCGAGCCTAAATTATATATAGACATTAGCATTTAGGGGCAGGCATGCAGTTTCTAAAGGTACTGAGACACTGAAGAAAGAAATCTGGGCAGGAATCCACCTACTAAAGAACTGGGAGGTGGATAAAGGAACCTAGAAATTTCCAGTTTCCAGCAAATTGGGATCCCAGGAAGACCAGGTCCAAGATCCATTTGAGATCGAACAAGTGAACAAATATGCTTGCATTTCCTATAGTCCCTTCAACCAGGGAAGCCTGGTCTCAAAGGAGGGGTGGAGTCAAAATAATAAGTAATTATTTTAGCTATTCCAAATTCGCAGGTTTGAGAGTTATAGGAGCAATGACACAGATCATTAACATGGGCTGCATTCTCTGTGGACCTCTCTCAAACTTTCCTGGTTAGACATTTTCTTTTCCACATATTTAGAGACTTCCAGTGTCTTCTAATCCACTCCCAAAATGCAACAATAAATTAGACAAGCAAAATTAAAGAATGTTAACATAATGTGCCACATGTTTCTTGCTATTATTTCCTGCTGTTCCCATTGCTGAATGCTATGATTGCACCTCCCCCACTCCCACCCCCATCTAGTGAACTCTACTCTCCTGAGTTCCCTGTTAGTTATGCTGTGATCATGGACTGGCTTCTTGAACTTTAGTGGAAGGTTTATCTCCTTCTCTGTTCTGTGTCAAGAAAGGAAGCAGAAGCTAAGGGACGATCATTCAAGAGGTAAAGTATGCTTTAGAGGGCAGCCTCAGAGTTTAGGAGAAGTCAGGGATGATCTGGGGACGCACAAATGCTGGTCCTGACAGGTGCTTCCGCCTGCCAAGATATGAGGAGTTTCAAGGTCCAGTCTGATCAGCAATTAGTCTGATTTTGATTCCTAGGATGACAATTGTGTGTCTGGCTAAAAAATACCCAGTTCTGTAGAAACCATTCCCGTAAATGCAGAGATCTATTCTGCATGCCAGATGACACAAGTTTACAAAAATCTTTTCTTGAGGGCAGGAGCAAGCTTCATAAGTCATCAATTCACCATTCTTTCTTTAAACTATTGCACCCAGATTAAGATGCATTCATTTACAAAGCTTCTGTTAAGGATGGAAAGCAAACCCCCAAACAACAGATGCCATGTTTGACAAAACAAGACTTTTTTTCCTTATGCATGCGACTATAGCTTTTCATTTGGCCATTTTAGTGTCATTCTTCCTATTTTGTCCTCAGGGAAAATTGAGAAGAGTTGATCAACTGCACACACACATCAGTACCCCAGCATTGTATTTCCAGGACAGATGGCTCAGAAGGCTTGTCTATTCAACTCATAATGTACATAATCACCTCTTGGAGTATTCTTTCATTAACTATTCCTCTTTCTTTGGGCACCCAAATTGAATTAAATTCAGTAAAATTAAATTTAAAAAGTATTGCTCTTTTGCAAAGGTCTACCCTTCCTATCTCTAATCAGTAATATTTTAGTCCAACTCTAAGCCTTGATCTTAAATGACTATGCTTTCTGCAATGAGAATCAGCAACCCCAATGTACTTTCACTACACTACTTGGAGTTTCTTCCCACTGCCTGTGAAATCAAGCCTTAACAGGGGTGGATCCAGGTTTTCTGAGGCCTGAGGTTTATACAATTTGGTGGTCCCCTAGCATCTTGTAGGACTTCCAACATTTCTCACATGGGAGGTTAGAGAGGTATGTTCCTATGTGGTAATAGTGGGGAATTCTGACTTAGCAATTTTAAATTGACAGGGGAAAAAATCTTTAAATTATGGAGCACAACTTTCTGAGATTGATTGTTGAGCTTTTAACTTGGTCCAAGACACAAACATTAACAAGAACGAACCTTTATGGAGTCTTTCTATCTACAAGTTACTCTGTTAAGCAATGTACATGTATTATTCATACCTGTATTGTGAGGTAAACATCCTAACTGTACTCATTTTACGAATGGAGAAACTTGGACTGGGGGAAGTTAAGAAGCCGTAATGCAGGATGTGAATTCAAGCAGTCTGACATCAAGGTCTGTGCTCCCAGCCAGAAATGCCATGCTGGCTCCTGGGAAGCAGAGCTCTTCCAGGCGGTCTTTTCTCCCTATATATATTTCCTCAAATATCCCTCAACCTGGACAACTGAAATAGTAGATAGGAAGAATGGTGATGATCATGAGAACAGCAAATATGTGCACAAAATTTGGGAGTTCAACCCCAAAAAATTCACCACCAAATACCCATAAGGTAAATGAACATGCTCATAACTCTGTTAGACAGGAATATACTCACTCATGTAGACAACATGTACCCACATCTCCCATGGGCCAGCCACTCTAGGTGAGTTAAATAATGGACAGCCCATGACCCATAGGCACTCATAATTGATGGAAGAAAAAGAAAGTCAAAAACTAAATGATAGATTGTTCATGTAAACATCAATTAATTCAATGACTTTTAATAGTGCATTTCTCACTGCCCTAATGAGTCTTCACCACATAAATACCTGAGTTAGAAGATTAGGGTCCTGGTAGATTGTTCTGTGGGTGAGATGTCCTCAGCCTATGCTTCCCCCTCCACTTCCCTTTCCATCACTTAGTTTTAAAAAACCCTGGGCTCTTTCTCTAAGATCTTCCATCTCCTAGGAGGCACGCCTCAAGGACAGTCAGCTAGAGACATATCCATGTGTTCCCCAGCCCCTGTTCTAAAAGACACCATGGAACAGTGGTTTTCTAAGCTGAGCTTTCCCTGCCTTCATCCCACCAAGGGTGTGGGAAGTTGAAGGAATGAGACTCTGAGCTTCCTACCTTTCTTAAAACACATGCGTTTCCTCTAGTTATTGGAATTTTGTATAGCCTTCCTTTGAAAAAATGACTCTGTAACCTAAAAAAAAAAAAAACAAAAAACATTTGAACATCACTGTGGCAAATGCTAATGAGTTTGAGGAAATGAACCTCTCTTTGTTTGAGACAAAGAGAGCACTGGAAACTTCCACCATTTTAGTTCATGAATATTCAGAGACATAGAAAACTGAGCTGCTGGGGAATGGAGAGAGAACACTTCTAAAGACCTCAATGGCTAAGAATGGACCAAATAGAAGGGAAAAGAAGGAATGGAGAGCAAAGTCAGCAACCAGGGGAAGTCAAATTATAGGTGGACTTGAAAGAGGGAAGGACGAAAGGCAGATAGGAAAAGGGGAGAAGAGAATGAAGGAACAAGTAGAATCATGGCCAGATATTGTTCAAGGTCCTGAAGCTTCAGTGCTATTCTTCTGAGCACACATTTGCTCTGTCACTGGCTACTCTAAAGATATAGGCCTCCAAAGGTAGAAGCCACCTTTGAGTCAACCTAAGGCTGTTCTATGGCTTCAGAAATCACGAGGAAGTCTGAGAAGAGTATCTAAGCCCACCCCTCTCCAGATACATCCTCAATCTTAACAGACTAAAGTAGAATTACTCTCAGCTCTGCATGAGCAGACAATGTGACAAGAAGTACTTTAGGGGCAATTGGGACATATTCTGTAGAAAAGCAGTTAGCAAACCTTATTGCATCAGGCTCATCTGAGAAGGTTTTTAGAAATCCAGATTCCCCAGTTCTGTTCAAGAAAAACTCTGATTCAACAGGCATGGGATGAGGCTCAAAATCTCAATTTTTAATAAATGCTCCAAATGATTCTGACAAAGATCTGCCTCTGGGACCAGGCTGTGGGGACTCTCCCTGGAGAGGCCATGGTTTCTGTGCTAAAATCATTAACCACACCCTCTTCTGGGAAAGAGTAGTATTAGTAAACCCCAGTGGATCAAAACCATTCACCCAGGCCCCCACTTCATAATACAGACTTCTGTTGTTATTTTCATACATGAATTTCTCTCATATTCTGAGATTGGCCCATCTACAAACTCCAGCACCTCCCAACTATACAATCACCTCTATACTGTTGGAATAGGTGTGACAAGGCCAGGCTAAAAGTCTCAGCATGTGCAGCTTTTCACCAGCCCCAGACTAAGCAGCCTGTCCTTTCATCTCTGCCTTTAGCCCTTGGTAGCTATGTTATTACAAAACTCAATTTAGAATTTCACTCTCCAAACCAGACTTATAGACCTTGTTAGAGCATTCACAGAAGCTAGCCATAGAGCAAAGTAAGAAAAACACTTTCAATTCTCACTCTCTTGTTTCCAATAGACTATAAATTTGTGAAGAAGTAAGTGGTAGAAATGAAACGTTATGAGCTTTGTGTTGACCCAGGGGGTAACTGCTTTGCAAAATATGAAGGAAGACAAAAACACTACTATATTTTTCTTAAAAGAGGAGGACAGATCTACTGGCTAAAATAAAATGAAATTATTCCTATAAGTCCATTTTCCTCCTCAATTATCATAAAGGGTCAACAATGTGCCTTAAGCGTCTTGGTCAGCCCTTCACACAGCTGGTCTAAGTTGAAGAGTCCAGGGAAGGTGGCCCCACTAAGACACTTGCTGCTAAAAGATCCTTCACTCATTCAGTTAACAAGGTATTGTTTTAAAATTCAAATAGCCTTAGGATATTTGATAATCTATCAGTCATGTATAACAGTCATGCATAACTTACTATAAATTAATATTTCAGATAAACTTCAAAGACTAGGATTTCCGAATCAAGGAGATTGATTTTACTAGCAAGGCTCTCTCTGAGAATATGGCCAAGAAATCAAATGGTTTCTTCAGTTTCCCAGTCTATAAATTAAGTAAGGGCTGGAGGAAGGTCCACCATATTTGTTACTTGCCTCCCTTCCCCATATTAGGAGATTCTTGCTCCAGTGAGCCAGATCTGAGCAGGACCTAATTTCCAGTCGTGCTACTTACTGTTGTCATATAAAAGGCATAGCTATGAGCTTTTATCCACTCATTCTCTCATTCAGATACTGCTGAAAAATAAAAACTTCCTTCCAGGTTGTCCTCCATTGGCAAAGATTTGCACCCTTTGCTCTGATCCTCAAACCTGGTTTTCAGGAAAGGCATCTATTACAGAGAATCTCCTTTCTTTCATCTGCCAGCATGTGGGAGTATAAAGCAGTACCTCTCTATAAAGATTTACCTTTCTTTTTTTTTTTAAGATTTTATTTATTTATTTGACAGAGATCACAAGTAGGCAGAGAGGCAGGCAGAGAGAGAGGAGGAAGCAGGCTCTCCGCTGAGCAGAGAGCTTGATCCCAGGACAGCTAAGAAGTCAGAGGGCAGGAGGGATGAGAGGTTTGGGTGTTCCTTCCTGTGGCCACTTTTCTGCTGAGCAGCTGACTGGCAGAAGCTGTGTTATTCAGATAGACCAAGGCTCCAATCCACAGTGCCTCTTCAGCCTCTTCTACCTCGACAGCTGTGGCTCTTTCTGGTTCCTCTTCCCATCAATCCAAGAGGTGGTAATAGCCCTCGAGTCTGCACTATCCCTTACTGCTTCCCGAAATCCTACAGATAGCTTTGTAAAATCAATAAACTTTCTAAAATTGTCCAGAGTGTTTCTCTCCCAAATACTGTTGACACATGCATCTACTTCAACTCTTTTTAACTTTAGGTCTCCTTTGTATTTTTTAGTTTAGACTCTGTAATCTTGCATATGATGCTTTATAGACATTCTAAGATTGACTAAGTTGTTTTCAAAGATTGTAAGCTTTTTGAAGGTGGAGACTTTGTCTTCCATTACTTCACGTCTATTAGCAGTCTGAGCAAAATGGTATGGATCCCTTGGTGTTTAGGTTGCTATTTCTTTTAACTTCCTCTTTGCCTTATCCAGTGATAATGCTCAGGACGAGCAAAGTTAGTGTTAGGAGAGCAAAAGTTGAAGGCAAGATCAGAGCATTCCTAGCTGAAAATAAGTGTCATCCAGCTTATGAAATATGCTTTTTCCTTAAATCTGACTTGAGTAATTAAATGCTTCACTGATCCCCAGATTTAAGCTGTGTTTACATAATCCCAGAAAAACTGGTCATCTCAGTATCACTTTATTTTTTTTTAAGATTTTATTTATTTATTTGACAGAGAGAGAGAGAGTACAAACAGGGGGAGCATCAGGCAGAGCAAGAGGCGGGGTAAGCAGACTCCCCACGGAGCAGGAAGCCCAGCGTGGGGCTCGATCCCAGGACTCTGGGATCATGACCTGAGCCAAAGGCAGACTCTTAACTGACTGAGCCACCCAGGTGCCCCAGTTCAGTATAACTTTAAACAAATCATCAGAAAATAACAATGACACTTGGTGACACAGACATATAACTTACAGCTTAAATCAGAAGCTGTCAGTATCACTAGGCAATATCCTGAGGAAATGATAACCCAGTGTTTTAATAACAGCTCTCCATGATTTCAATGATTTATAGTTGTTTTTGTTATAGGGAAGGATATCAATTTCATGAGCACTTAAACAAGCTGTATGGGTTTGCCTTCCCCGCATAGTTGATGACTTTATCTCAATGTAGAGGTGGCTCTAGATACCACAAAACACCTCACTTGGGCGTATCAAAATTTCCTCCGGGCTGGTGAGAGAAACCCAGGTGTCCTAAAGACACTTCACTTTGTCCATCTGCTTGGATATTTCATTACCATGTTAGAACACCAGGATTAAGTTCGTCATATAAATGTCTACCTACACTGGAACTAGAAATTTATGGCTCAAAAAGTCCATTTGTAGTTATAGAAAGTATGGCATTAGTGGAGGTCAATATTGGTAAAATGCAGATTGAGAGAAATAAAAATAACTTCTTTATTGGGCATATACAATGTGTCAGGTAGTACTATGCTAAGAACTTTACAAACATTTTACTTGCTCTTTACAGAAAACTATAAGAAAGTATTTTTATTTTCCCCCAATTTACAGATAGAAACTCTAAGTCACCAAGAAGTTAATTAACTTGCCCAAGATCATAACACCCACAGTCTTGGACTAAAATATGAACCCAGGGACGCCTGGGTGGCTCAGTCAGTTAAGCCACTGCCTTCAGCTCAGGTCATGATCCCAGCATCCTGGGATCGAGTCCCACATCAGGCTTCTTGCTCAGCAGGGAGCCTGCTTCTCTCTCTGCCTTTGCCTGGCTTGTGCATACTCTCTCTCTCTGACAAATAAATAAATAAAATCTTTAAAAAAAATATGAACTCAGACAACTTAGCTTCAGAATCCAATTTAATAACAAAACCACTATATGATATTGCCATCTTCGGGGATTTTAGATAGAAGTAAGCCTAAACTAGGCCAAAGGTTAAAATAACACCAAAGTGATCAGGAAGATTTAACATTGTGGTTGGTAAACATGTGGAGAAAATAATACAGTAGCTAATAATAATAATAATAATAATAATTCAGTAGCAAAGGGAGGCTTCTGAGAGGTTAGACTTTCCAGCATCCTTAACCCAAAGCTCATGCATGTCAATAAAAAGATCCTCTTATTCACACTCTGACCCATGGCGATGATCTCAAGTGACCTAATGACAGGGAACGTAATTTGTAAAATGATATTATGGAAGTAAAAAAAAAAAATGGGAAAGCAACTGGAAACATGAAAAGAGAGAAGGTGATATTAAAGAAAGAAAAACTATGTGTAAAATGACCTAAGACCAGAGAAAATATCACTTGGTGAGCGCCAAGTGGAGAATTCATCCCTGAAGGACTCATACTGATAATCCTAAGAAGCCACGACAAATTGGCTTATCTTTCTTGTCCCTTTAAGTTACGTAAATGTGCAATGCAAAAAGATTTTCATTACAATGTTTAATTTGTTCCAAAGTTTTGGCAGTCTAAATATTCAATTATCTGGAACAGTGCTTATGCCAAATCCCCATTCTCTGCTACTAAAGCTGGTATTCCCATTTTTAGAAAGTTGGAGAGCAGCAGTCTTGGCTAGAAGTCCCTGTGGGAACTGGGATGACAGGAGAATCACAAAAGATAACAATCTGGATGGGATATGTGGTCACGATATATTTCTGGAAAAAATTTACTCGATTGATTTTGGCTACTTCCTGATTTTTTTTTTAATTTTTTTTTTAATTTTTTTTTAATTTATTTATTTGTCAGAGAGAGGGAGAGAGAGCGAGTGAGCACAGGCAGAGAGAGTGGCAGGCAGAGGCAGAGGGAGAAGCAGGCTCCCCGCCGAGCAAGGAGCCCGATGTGGGACTCGATCCCAGGATGCTGGGATCATGACCTGAGCCGAAGGCAGCGGCTTAACCAACTGAGCCACCCATGCGTCCCCCTCCTGATTTTTTTTTTTTTAATCTGAGAGTTAATATGTTGAAAGTTACTCTAAAAGCAGTGGGAAAAGTAATGTGTCCAGCAGAGAATTATTTAATCTGTCTGAGTCCTGGTTTCCTCAACCAGGATGTTTAAATGTTTAAAAAGATGTTTAAAAAGATCTATGCAAATGTCAACAATTTGAGGTTGTTATAAGCATTAAAAATAAAATGTGCTCAGGCGCCTGGGTGGCTCAGTCAGTTAAGCACCTCCCTTGAGCTCAGATCATGATCTCAGGCTCCTGGGATGGAGTCCCACATCCAGCCCCTTGCTGGGCGGGAAGTCTGCTTCCCTCCCCTTCCCCTTGCTTGTGCTCTCTCTCTCTCTCTCACTCACTCGCGCTCTCTCTCTCAAATAAATGAAATCTTTTAAAAAAATAAAATAAACAATAAAAAATAAATGTGCTCAGTGGCTCACCGAGAGAATGACTCAAAAGTGGCACTTATAGAGAAAAGGTATAGCAGAACGGGTTAAGAGAAAAGCCTCCAAAGCTAGGGGGTTCACATTGCTATCTGCTAACTACTTGTTAGCCGTGAGACCTTGGGTGAGTTATTCGCATTCTTTGTGCCTCAGTTTCCTCATCTGTAAACTGAGGATAAAAATGTCATCTGGCTCATAGGTTTCTGTGAGGACAACATGACTTAGCACTCATAAAAATGTTCAACTATACCTGGCACATTAGGGATCACTGAGTGTCATTTGCCTCAGAAATCTGGCAAATCTGTCCTGCCCCAGTGTCCGTTTTCTACCCCACTGCACTGACACATGTGCCCACACAATCCCCCCCGTACATTTCTCTCTTGCAGTCGCAATGGCTTCTTAGCAGAGGTCTGTGTCTTTTAGTCCCTGAAGATATGCAGGTAAAATTTCTGCAAAAATAGTGATGAACTGCCATGAAGATGACTGAAGATTAGGTTCCTTCCAAGAAGCACCAGCAATGGGTTCACACAGTCATCTGCTCTTTGATACTTTTGCAAAAGTAATGCGTTTTTATATCTTGTTCCTTAAAGAAGACCGTCAATCTGTAAATGCTATAGGTTCCAATAATCTAAACCCTTCTGCTCAGAATCCGAGCAGTCAAGATCTGATAAACAAAGAGTAAGCAAGAAACACTACAAGAAGCTATGGTGCAGAAAAAAAACCCAGAAAACAAAAACTCTTACTTTTGAAATAGGGGCGGGGAAGGGGAAGGAAGTAGAGATGGGGAGAAAGGGAGGAGGAGGAAAATAAGAATATTCATCCCTCTTCAACATCTAGCTCCTTCTCACCCTTTGGGTCTTAGCTCAGTTAGCAAATATAAACCCTCCTTGAACATCTGACAAAAACAAGCTTTCCCTCCTCTGTTGCTGTCTTTCATTTATCAGAGGTTTCTGATTATTTCTCCATAGCACCATCACAATCTAGAGTTTCTGAGCATTTACTTTCAATCTCAAATTCCTTCTCAGTGTCTGGGCCATAGTAAAAACTCAATACATGTTGATTGAGTGACTGAATGAGTGAATCAGTGAATACCTAATTCTACTTCATTAATCAATTTCTTGTCTCCCATGCAGCTGCCACTGGGAAGCCTTCCCAAGTCCCTAAGCCTGGTTTAGGCTTCTTTCCTGTACACCTCATGTTCACACCTCCAGAGCAGTTATCACAGCAGGTGGAATTCTCTCTTCATTCACTACCTCCCCATCTGACAGTTGGCTCCCATGACAGAGCCTGTGGATCCTTCACCATGATGTCCCCAGCACCTAGCACAATGCCTACCCCATAGTAGGCACCCAAAAGAAGCCTGGTTTGATTAAATTATTTGATGGAGCATAAAAGTCTACAGGTTGGTACACTGTTTTTAGGAAAGAAGAAAACTAACATTTATTGTTAATTTTGTGCCTAGTATTGAACAATCGTTAAGTATTTGTTATGGCCAATACTTAGTAGGTAAGAGGTGTGGGTGTTTTCTCTCATTTCACAAACAAGTCAAATGAGGCTCAGAGAAGTTGGGGCTTGAGGTCACAGCTAGTGAGATCAGAGTCAGCACAGGAAGCCCAGACCAGCAGGGTCTGAAGTCCCTGCTCATGTTGCTGGACCACTCTGCCCCTTGGGGACACTCATTACATGACCCACAGGGTGCTCCTTTCTTTTGTGTGTCGTCCTGTCTTCCCACATAGCCGGCCATCTCCACTGAGCCAGGAACAAAATCTTTACCATTCCTCCCATTTTGTCATGTTAAGAAAGTGTCTTAAATGCAGTGGGATTGCAAGAGTTGCTGATTTCAGCTTCCTGAGAGGGTGAATGTTATGCATCTTGACACTTTGCACACAAGCATCAGCTTCCTCTCAGGAGTGAGACCAAACACTGCCTTTCTCAATCTCTCAGGGAAAGCAGATGCTAGGTTAGAAGACATGTGAAGTGGGAAAGAACATATAAATGACAGTACCAGGAATGGTTTTGGCAGCAGCTGCTGGCTTCAGGGGTTCTCTTAAGGAATTTACCTGGGTAGCAAATGTTGGCTCCTTATAAATGGATGAAAGGATTGGAACACCATCCTGAAATCAGTGGGCAGGGGGATTAGGCTAAATGAGCACCAGATGCAAAGATTACAGGTAGAAATATTTTCCCATTCCATTTTACTCAGACTCTTCCTTCCACATACTCTTCTTTATATGTGTGTTCCCCAACAGTGGAAACAGGCATTCCAGAAATGTACAAGGAAGAAGCTAGCTGAATGTGTTCCAATTCCTCCTGCTGTGTATATCTATGTGTTTTAAACATAGATAATGCACAACCCACTCGTGCCGATGGATAGTAAGTAAAAAGCAAAAAAAAAAACAAAATCAAAAAAACTGATTTCTTTCGGTAACCATAAATAATTTCTTGGAACAGGTAATGAAGAAACAAGGGAAAACATGGAGCAATTACATAGTGTGGAAAAAGTACTTGCTAAGGATTACCAGATGTAGGATTTCGGACTGGAGAATCTAAAGATCTCAAAGAAATCACTTGGCTTTCCTGGTCCTCATTTACACCACGTAGTCAAGTACATATGGGCTTTGGATAGAGTGCCCTGGTTGGAATCCTGCCTCTAACACAACCTAGCTATGACTTTGGGCAAATTATCTTTCTGATTCTCCATTTCTTCATCTCTAAAACTGGGCTAATAACACCACCTTCCTTCATAGGGAAAAATAAATCCTAAAATTCATATAAACATAAAGTGCTCACTCTGTGGGTCAAAACTGGGTTCAAGAAATGATGCTCTGTCAGTCATATCATCAAATGAGGGGTTAAGCCAGAAAAGGTGTAAGAGCATTTCCTGACCCAATTTTCTAGGTCTCCAAATACTCAGACCCAGAAATGCATGGAGCCTGTGCCAAGAGTATCTGAAATCACAAGCATACGTCAGAGTATCAGTGACAGAGAGTCAATGACAGAAGCCAACCTAGGGCTCCAAGAACCCGCCTTCTGTGTTAACCATGTCTTTCATTTTCTGTATTCTGATGTTGTGACACCTGGGGCCTTGTGGGCTCAGGAGGGACAGCCCTTCTCAGAGTTAGCCAATTCCTGGAGAAATTAAACAACTCACTGGCAGCTCACTTTCAAATGCAAATGAATGAATCCAGAGCTCCAAACCCCCAACCACCTCCCTTACTGGGCTCCCCACTTTGGGTCACTCTCCACCTGCCCTCATCACCCTGAGGCCAGGTACCAGACAACTAGGGACACCCTCTATGCCCCCCAGGGTCTGCTGAAATTCTTCCAACTAGGAATCATAAATCTGCTGACCCTGCTGTTCCATTCCCACCACAGAGACCACAACAGAGACTCTTGTCACACACCCGTACCCCTTCCTGACCCACCTTGGTGGTTCCCCTCATTCCTCTTGTGTTTCCCAACCCCAGCCCATGCCTCCTTCTCTTAAGTATGCTCCTGCATCCATGAGTATAACAAACTATCTTTTCAATGGCAGTTGTCTCCTGATCTGTTGGCCCTGCCATACTTAAATAACAATAAAACCTATATTTTAAAACACTTTCTTCCTCCATGCCTCCCCTAGGGAAGCAGGGCTTGTAGCCTTCTCTGGGTTTCCAAGTCCATCTCTTGTACTAGATTCGAACTAGTTATGGTTACTATAGGGGAATCAGAATCCTCTTTACTTGCCTGTGGTCCAGCCGCACCTATTTGACAAACAGATGGCACCTTTGTGAAAAGGAAAAGGTGCCCGTCAGGGAAAGCATCAGGCTCAAGTGGCATTCCAGCTGGAGAATGACCCCACTTGACCCTGTGGCCGGTGTCCTTGACCACTGTATAACTGTGTGTATCTTTGTGTGGTAGCTCTGGATACTGAACATGCTGAAAGTCAGTTTCTGAGTAACTAAGCCTGGCCAGAACTTCAGAAATGAAGAAGGGGCAGTGGGGGAGGGAGAGAAAGGAAGCCCGAAAGACAAGGAGTCATAAAGATCAATACAAACAGCAATGCTCTCTGTCTGCTGCCTACCTGCCCCTCCACCCATTTAAACCTATGTTACCTAACTAAGCTATGGCTTTTTCAAGTTCGGTCTTCATTCGTTAGAGTCAACACTGATTTTTGGTCTTAAATAATGTAGACCCAACTGAAAAAGGATACCCAAGTGCTTTCTTTAAGCAAGGGAAGATGCCATTTATTCAGCGGAACCACACTGTGAAGTCTGGCTACCTACACAGTCTAATTTCAATAACTGCCAGTACTTCTTGCTTTGCAAATTGCTATAAGCCTCAGTGCTCTCATACTAGTAATCTAGAAACTAAAAATAAATACAGGTAATATTCATCTTAGTAATTGAACCCCTATTATTTCTCAATCTTCTCATTGGGAAGACATCCACTCTACATAGGCCTTCTTAAAGCTAAACTAGTTTTACAATTAGAAGCAAAATTATACAAACCCCAGCTGTGAAATACTTTTCTCCAATTAAAGTGAAAAACCACACTAAATTTCTCTCTAATATATTCATAATACCATTAAGCAGACACTAAAAAAAAGAATCAGACCAAGTACTTTGAATCTTTAAAATTTTCAAAATTTTTGATTTGAGAATCATAAAAATGATAATAAAATGAAAATGCAATGAGAAATGTTAATTTGGTGAACGATAAAGGGATTCATAAATATATTAATGGAATACAAAGTTTGTAACTAAGTACAAATGAACGATGATATTTATTCCAAGGCAGTAATGAACTTCCACGGGGAGGAGGTGTAACATGACCAGGAAGAAATGTCAATGTTTTCTAGTAGCTGTTAAAATGCTTTATTTGAATGTAGACTGTCCAAAATCCAATAAGCAATCCAGTTTGTGGATTCAGAAACCCCATATGCTACACATGCAAAAGTAAACCATTGAGAGGAAAACAGGAGAATCTTCCTACCCAGGCTCTTCCTCCTGACATATTAGAAATACTACTTGAAATCTTGAAATTTCAAATATTTCAAATACTTGAAATCTGGACTCAAGTTTGATGTTCCTGTGACTGGTGGATTCCACTGGCAACCAAGCAGAATCATCACTGTTGTCATAACATAGCACTTACCTTGAGTTGAGAGTGAACTTGGTATTATAGCAATCAGACTGGCTCAACTAGTGGGAGACCTGCTGTGGCACTGATTATAAGGTAAAGCCAAATATTTATCTTCACTATGTCTTGGTTTCTTAACCTAGAAGTAGTCCTATTCATGGACAGTTTAAAACTAATGAAATAATCAGAATCATAGCAACAACCTCAGCCTGTCTGGGTAAAGATATGTAACTTTCAGCCCCTGCCCCAAATCCCATCCTCTGGGAGGGGGGAGTTAATCACCAAGTGCCAATGATTTAATCAGCAGTGCCTATGTAATGGAAGCTCCAGAAATATCCTAAAAAATGAAGTTCAGTTGGTGAACACATCAAAATGCTGGGAGTATGGCATGCTCAGAGAGGGCATGGAAGCTGTGTCTACCCTCCTTCCTTGAAACTGCCTTATTCTTCTCTTCTGTTTGACTGTTACTGGGTTCTAGCCTTTATAATAAACAGGTAAGGGATGCCTGGGTGGCTCAGTTGGTTGGACGACTGCCTTCGGCTCAGGTCATGATCCCGGAGACCCGGGATCGAGTCCCGCATCAGGCTCCCAGCTCTACGGGGAGTCTGCTTCTCCCTCTGACCTTCTCCTCGCTCATGCTCTCTCACTGCCTCTCTCTCAAATAAATAAATAAAATCTTTAAAAAAAAATTTATATAATATACAGGTAATAGTAAGTGAACTGCCTTCCTGAGTTTTGTGAGTTATTCTAATAATTGACTCTGGAGGCTGAAGTAATGGGACCCCCGATTTAGAGCCTGTAGGTCAGAAGCATAGGTAGCCCAGACTTGTGACTGGAATATGAAGTGAAAGAGGTAGAATGGGGCCCTTTATCTCTGGTGTCTGTGTTAACTCCATGTAGTTAGTATCAGAATTGAACTAAATTATATGACAGCTAGTTGATGGCTACAGAGAGCTGAAGCATTAATTGATCTTATGACACCACACATTTGGTGTCAGAAGTGTGAGGAGGAACAACTGTGTAGCATAGGCTGAGACAATTGTGGATATCCAAAAGAATCAGTTACAAGTTAATATAAGTACATAAAAATACCATAAGCTGGGAAAAATGGTTAATTGGTTATTAAAATACGATGAGATGAAAAATCATCAATGCCAAATATATTCCCAAATAAAAGAGTTGAGATGTTAAATGATAAAAACTGTACACAATTAAATATTTTCCAATATACTTATATGACAGCAAGGATCCCTAGAATTACTGTAGGTATACCTATACTTGGGCATACCACCCTATTATTCTTTATCCTATCATCTTTGAGACGCCTCAATTCATTAAAATGGCCAAAATTTTTCAAATTTTTCTTCATTTAGGATTGCCATAATCTAAGATTGCCATCATCACAAAAACACCACCACATTCCAGAAGACTTCTTAATTATGGCATCTTGGTAAAGGGGAACAAGCCCAAGTATTAGTATCTGATAGACCCATCTTGGAATCAGCCACACATCACACTTGATATCTTGGGCAAGCTACTAATCTTGTCCCACCTTGAGATTCTCAAATAAAATAAGAATAAGAATGATAAGTGCAAAGTTACTATTAATAATCAAAAGCTGTGTGTTTAAGTTAGAAAGAGGGACCCCCCAACGAAAATGGCTTTGGGGTCTAGAAGAGTAGTGAAGGGGCCTAGGAATAATTTCCAAGCTCTTAACACCAGTTCTAATTAGACTTGGAAGAATACAGAGTTAAAATAAGTAGAAGAATAAGTGTCTATTATAAACTGCCTAAAAGGATACTTGCCTGTGTACATACCCACATCTTTAAATTTACAAACCATCAATAAATGCTAGTTACCTATAATAGTTATACAATTGGTATTTCCTTATGTAAGTATATAATTACTCTATGAATGTTAGTTTATTTTTCCAATCAACTCTAAGTTCAATGAACATCAAATCTTTTTATAGTACTTCCTTTGAATGTTTCACAGTCTAGGAAACCAGTTGGTATACAGTAATTTACACCCTTAGAATCATAGGTGCATTAAGAGTTCCTAATAACCCTAAAGAGGAAGAAATGAGACTGCCTTCATTGCAAAGATAACAGTGGCCATCACACTACTGTTGTGAGTAAGGAGAAGGCGAGGTGAAAAATTCCTGAGTGGCTGACCCCTAAAGGAGTGTGGATAACCAAATGGGAAAATGGAACCCCCAGAATGATGTCCTGGGCTGTGAGCAGAGTTGGAGGTTTTGGAAGAATAGTGGACTATGGAAGAAAAATTTAAAGAGAGTTATGTCAGGGCTTCTTGAGTAAAGTGATGGGAGGTGAGAAGCTTGAGGATGCAGCTTACAGATCTGATTCAAGCTTAGGGTGGCTCAAAGGAGAGCAATTTTCATCCAAGAGTAAGACCTACATAGAAATAACTTCATTTTAACCCCCAGAGAGCTCAATGAATCAGCTCTGGTCTGGTACTAGCTGAATGTTTTGAAGAAAATATTTTTTGTAAATATGAAATACTTTATCATTCTCAAAAATCTCATATTATTTCAAATGTATTTGTTTTGCATTAAGAACAGATAATTATGTATTGCTACATTTGTCAAAAACCTAGATTGAGAAGTTGCTACAGATTTAACACACCACGTTGGTGTTGTAGCTAAATGATCACAACACCCATCGTTAGGCATCTGTAAGGTATAAAGCAGTGAGGAGAAACAAGGAGCTGTCAGCCAAAGGAATGACTGTTATTTTAGTGGCATAAACAACATGGTCAGAGAATTGAGAGATGTGTGGTTACAAAATTAATTTTCAATTTTCCAAAATTCCTCAGAGTTAAGGGGCCTTTCTTAAACCTGAATATGAAAGTTATCTCGATATGACAGTGGGTTGCCTACAGCTCAAAAGGAAGAGAATAAATCAGGGCCCAAACGCGAAGCAATGAACACAGCTCTATTTGTCTCCATAGATGGGCTGTGTGTTTAAGTTCCAAAGAGGGGCCCTCCCAACAAAAATGGCTTTAGGGGCTGGAACAGTAGTGAAGGAGCAGGGACTACTTTTCCAAGCTCTTATACCAGTTCTCATTAGACCTGGAAAACTCCAGAGTTAAAATAAGTAAGAGTATGAGTCCATTATAAGCTGCCTAAAAGGATTCCTGTCTGTGTACACACCTACATCTTTAAATTTACTCCTAGGAGCTTTAAGATACTTAAAGGTCACTCAGTTTATACCGATATTTTAATAAAGTGTTTTTATTTTTTAGAAAAGTTTAAATGTTGTACTCTGGGATTTATCTTTCTTTCAACTCTCCATGTTTGAGGAAGGAGATTAATCATCAGTGCTACTGATCTACCCTGGGGTCAGCACAAAATGGTAGTAGATATCAGAAATGTCTCAGAAGAAGATAGAAAACACCTCTTGGAAGGAAATGCCTGTTTGTAACTCCAGTCAATTGGAGTGGCAGAGGCACAAATAAACAGGAAAAAAGAACCAAAACTAACTGTGGAAATATTCCACACCATTGTACTCATATATTACATGATACACATGAAAAAATGCGTACTACATAATTCTCTCTTGGTATGGTATGACTAAGTTTCACTCATTCTTATATTACCTTGAACCTGTTATCCACATACATTTTTTTTTCTGTTTTTTACTTGCTTTTCTCCCAATTATTTCCGAACAATTTAGTTAAAGAAATTTTGATCTTCTGCATTAGTAGAAAGAGGTAGAAAGTTAGCCAAATGTTCTCAAAACTTACTGGGAAACCTTCTTAGAGGAAAAGCCTGTTATCAAGTAAATATTTTATTTCATTTGTTTTGTTTTGTTTTTTGTCTGCATAAATGTAACTCACAGAGCTGAGAAAACAATCTGTGAAGTATGAGTAGACCATGTTCAAAGTTTTCTCTGGGACTTTTTAAAGGGATCAAACCTAAGTTTTCTTTATACATGGTCATTTACCTTTTTCTTTTTAATGCCTGGACAGCATGCTTCCTATGACCTAAAAGGCTAGACTGACTTTGCCTATTTTGGATATTACAAAAGTGGCAATGGGAGCTGCACAGACTTGTCCAAAGTCATACAGATGATAAGAGGGATAGCCTGGCTTCTCACTGATTGTTCCTTCTACCACCGACACAATACATATTTGGACTCTAAGAAGGATCTGAAGACTCTAAGAAGGATCACTTGACAACAAGGCATAATTCAGTTTCCATACCTTAGAGAGGCATCACTCTACTATCTTTGAAATAGAATAGAATTTTCCAAGCAAAGAACCTGGAAATGGGGCCTGTGGACGTCATGGGGACAGAACAAGCCAGAAAGCATTTCCCTTAAATACATCTATGTTCATTGCCCTCGACTGAAGAACATTGTCATTTCAAAGTCACTTACCCAAATCTGAAGCTTGATTCTCTTTTCATTTTTGAATACAGTTTTTACTTTGAAATCGATCCCAACTGTGCTGACGAATGCAGATGTAAAGGAGTCATCTGCATAACGGAACAGGAAAGATGTTTTCCCCACACTGCTATTGCCGATGATGAGCAGTTTGAACATGTAGTCAAAGTTCTGATCAGAGGAGTCTTTCTGGCCATACCGGGCATCTTGGGAAGAGGCCATCTGTGGTTTAAAAAAAAGAAAGAGCAAGAAACATGGATCAGTCTTCCATTCGATATGAAGCTAGCAGCACACTCGTTATTGGCCTTGCCAGAAACAGATGTCAGACCACTCAGGAGACCAGTTGAGAATCCTCCCAGTTTCCCTCTGATGCTGGTATCCATGGCAATAATTCCCTGCTGGAAGACAGAACAGCAAATCTTACAGCTCTTTCCAGCTGTGTTGGTGTTTTGTCACAGCTCAGCATTCAGAACCAATCAAAGACACCAAAGGAGACATCTATAAAGGTTACATGAAAAGCAAAGATACGAGGAACTGGCCAGAGGATGTAGACTCTGAAACTTTATAATCCCAGTGATGGACACACCAAAGTGGCTGAACAGCAGGGTGTTTCTTACTGAATCATCTGAATTTTAGAATCTCTCTTATTTCCTAGGAAAGTGTACCCAAAGCATGTATCTATTTCATCTATTAACATCACATTAAAGCAACATCCTAAAATAAATGGCAATCCCTTCAAATTAAAAATGATGATGGCATGTATTTATGGTTCAAACACTGTGTGAGAAACTTATCTAATCCTAACAACAACCCAATGAAGTAGACTCATATTTAAATGAGAAAATTGAGGCTCAGAGTTATTGAGTAATGTGCTCAAGTTCACACAGGTGATGAGTAATAGAAAACAGAATTCAAATCAGGTAATGTCACGACAGGGCTCATGTTCTTAACCTCTATCCTAGTTCTCAATGATGACTAGGGAGATATGCACATCTGCTCTAAAAGACAATGTAGGAAATGTTCATTATGAAATATCACTGAAGAATCCTAGCTGGGTTCAAACCTTGGCTTTACCATTTCCCGGCTGTGGGACTTTGGGTTGGTTTATTATTTTAAAATGGCATGCTTCAGTTTTTTCTCTTACATAAAATAGAAAAAAAACGATCTAACTTGGAACATTTGTAAAAGAATAGATGGCATATCTGTAAAGCAGATATGTGAAGCACCTAGGATGGCATAGAGAATGATCTTCATTATTAATTATAAATGCTTTAGATGGATGTTTTTTCCTCACTTTATCACCTTAATATCTCCAAAGCTGATGCTGCATTATTTCTAAAGAATTTTATTCATTTATTTTAGGGAGAGAGAGCAAGCAGAGGGAGGAGCAAAGGGGGAGGTAGAGGGAGAGAATCTTGAGCAGACTGGG
This sequence comes from Mellivora capensis, assembly GCA_004024625.1. Lineage (NCBI taxonomy): Eukaryota > Metazoa > Chordata > Mammalia > Carnivora > Mustelidae > Mellivora > Mellivora capensis. Next base: position 109,128 of record PISX010002633.1, on the reverse strand, counting down.
CTGAGCACAGGGCTAAAGTGGGGCTCGATCCCACAACACTGAGATCATGACCTGACCGGATACCAAGAGTTGGATGCTCAACCAGCTGACCCACTGTGGTGCCCAGTGATGCTGCATTTAAGTGCCATTTGGCTCAAAAGAAGTGTTTAGATGGTGAATCCCACTGATTAGTGCACTTACTTACATTTTCTTATGTTGTGAATTCTTTGGCAATTGCTGTGTTATCCAACATACTCCAATATAGAAGCCACTAGTCCTTTTATTTAATTAAAGTTAATTAAAGGGGCACCTGGGTGGCTCAGTGAGTTAAGCCTCTGCCTTCAGCTCAGGTCATGGTCTCAGGGTCCTGAGATCAAGCCCTGCATTGGGCTCTCTGCTTGGCAGGGAGCCTGCTTCCCCCCTCCTCTCTGCCTGCCTCTCTGACTACTTGTGATCTCTCTCTCTGTCAAATAAATAAATAAAATCTAAAAAAAAAAAAAAGTTAGTTAAAGTTACATAGAATTTAAAATTTAGTTCCTTAGTCACACTGGTCACATTTCAAGTGCACAATAACTACATTTGGCCAGGAGCAACAGTATTGGACAGGTACAGAGCATTGGCATAACTGCAGAAAGTTCTATTGGGCAGTGCTAGGCTAGGCAGATAGTCTTTTTTGCACTTCCAATAAAATCTGATTAATAATTATCTTTCTTCTGGGGAAGGTGGCCAAGGGAGAAGCCTCAGAAGATAATAGATAGTAGAATGCTTGAAACAGCAAATAGTACTCAACTTCACCTAAGACATCAGCTGTTGAAGTCACATGCATTGTGTTTATACACAATTAAGGGAAAGGAGAAAAAGGAGATGGTGAGATAACATATTCTCTTTCTACAAATACTTAGTGCCAGTAAGAGAACACAATTATATGTATAAGAATATAAGAATAAGGATAAACAGAAAATCTGTATATATTATTAAATTTTTTAATTAAAAAATTTTTTTAAGATTTTATTTATATGATAGAGATCACAGGTAGGCAGAGAGGCAGGCAGAGAGAGAGGAAGGGAAGCAAGCTCCCCGCTGAGCAGAGAGCCCGATGCGGGGCTCCATCCCAGGACCCTGGGACCATGACCTGAGCCGAAGGCAGAGGCTTCAACCCACTGAGCCACCCAGGTGCCCCTATATTATTAAATTTAAGGGCAATACAAATTTTGATTGCATTTCACACTTATTAAATATCAGCTTAAGCATTTGTTTTTTTAAGTCCATGTAACCACACCGATGTCTTCAATAATTACAACTTGGAATGAGCGTTGACGAGCGAAACTGGGCCACTACAACAGGCAGATATTGTGATTTTCCTTTCTGGCCCAGGCATCTACTGGCTAAAGTAAACCTCCCCCAACACAAGCAGCCAGCCAAGGACAAAAACAGGATTATAACTCTGGACTGTACGTTTGAACAACAATGTCTTCCTCTGATGACTTCTGAAGTCCCAGAAAGTCAGGAAACTGTTTCATGTGACCACCCCATTCCTACAGACATAGTCCTTTCACCAATTACTACAACCCTGCTCCCTTCTGAAAGTGCTAAGTTTAGCCAGGCCTGCAAATAAGATCTTTTATATGAACCAGCCCAGATGCTAGGTCCTGGGTTAAAAATGTTCAGCTAAGCCACAGTCAGAAAATAGACACTACAACTTTTCTAGAGCTGCCCATACTCAGCCCGATAGCCTACCATATACTGCATCCCATCACTATAAGGTGGTATCCAACTGAGTCCTGTGGCTCTCCAGGATGCATCACAAGAAAACATGACCTACAGCTGCTATCAATTTCAAGTCCTATTCCAAAAGTAGATTCTAAAACCTGTAGCAATATCAACATCATCAATATATAGACTTTTTGAATATAATTACAGAGATTTAGATGGAGAAAACCAAACTGGGGTTTTCTCTGGTATGAGAAATTGAAAACATTTAATTTCAAGGGCTGATACACCTTACAATGTTGGCAGCAAAGAAGGTGGTGGGAGCACGGAAGGTGTCTAGGATGAAGGAGGACAAAGCTGGCAAACAGGGGTATCCAGAACCTCTACAGGACTAATTAGAAGAGTTTCCTAACATGCTATTTTTGGAGATAATTTTTTTTTTACTATTTCTTGATTTATATACCCAGTAAGATTCACAAAGAGCCAATAAAACATGCATTGGGAATGCATAGGTCTTTCATTAAAATTCAGAATAATGAAATACATCCTGGCCCAGAGGATTGAGAAAAAAAATCCCTAATCTTACTGAGAACAGAAATGAAGTGGTTTGACAGCACATGAATGTCAAACACACTTGTCTTCACTATGTCAATTTACTGACACTTCTAAATACTAAGTCATGTAAACATTCTCATAGTTTTCATGGAAAAATACAGCTGATATTTGAAACACGAGTACACATGAAGTAACCTCCCAGAAAGTAAATCAGATATCATAAAATATATATAAAAGATAAGTCTTTAAAAAAAGATGACTCTTTAAATTGCATTAATCTTGAATTAATTTTAAAAAATCAGGGAGTTAGAAAGCATTTTCAAGGTAGTCCAACTTTCTACTCATTCCAAGAGTCCCTTCTGCTGGCATCTCAGGATCTCAGGTTAGTATTCTAGCCAGGCCCTTCACACAGAGTGACAAAAAGTTTACGAGGTTGTGAAGCACCATAATCCACTGCTGAACAACTGCGATTGTTATAAATTTCTTTCTTAGATTAAAGTTAAAATCTCCTTCCCTATAGCTTCTGCCCACGTGTTCTAGATTCTGCCTTACAAACCAAGACAGTTGATTCCTCTCCCATCTGAGAGAGCTTCAGGTGACTGAAGGAACAAATCACAGCCCCATACACTTTCTCTCTCTTGGATGATCCCAACTGCCTTCCCCTTTTCCCCAAGAAGTCATGTTGGAAAAATCCCCCACATCCTGCTAGATTAACTGACATCTCTCCAGATGTTAAAGTCCCATATATGGCTCCCAAAATTTGTCACAATATTCCAGATACAACAGTACAGAATAAAATGAGACTATTATATTTTATCACAGCTCACTTAAGTCTTCTCAAATGCTCAGGACATTTTTCACATTAACTGTAATAAACATAGGTCTTCCTTATTCCCATTCCTTACTTGGGTAATTGATTTTCTTTAATGGAAATGCCAACCTTTATATGTACCCTGTTACATTTCCTCTTGTTTGTTTTGATTTATAATTCAATTCTGGTCTGATAATTTTATGTCCTTTCATCAAAACACTGGCTATCCCTTCCAGATTTATGCCATTCCAAGTTTGATCAGTATGCATTTTGCACATTCATTTAAGGCTCTGATCAAAATGCTAATCAGTTTGTAGACAAGCAACAATATACCTTTTACCCTTACTGAATATATATAAGTCTATAGATGAGACCTCTACAACATATCATCAAAGAATTTGGCAAACTTAAAGCAGATCCTTAACCTCTGGGACTTGGTGCACTGAGAATCCATTGTGCTGTCCCATTAGGTGTACTTTGGTTCAACAGCAGGTGAACAAATCCTGGATTTAATTAATGTGCCAGTTTTAATTTTAATCCTAGTTTTCCCAGAAGTCCTACTAACTAGGGACCAAACACATTACCTCTGACTAACACATGCAATCACAGATTATTTCAGAATTTTTGACATTTGTTTTTCAGAATAAACAGGAAAAGCAAATTACTTCCAGGGATTCCTCTGGGCACTTAAGAATCTAAATGACATTAAGCTATTTTGTGGATCTCATGAGAAAAACAAAAAGAAGTCATTCTAAATGTACTACATTCTCACCACTACTAGTGATAACAGCCTGAGGATCAATGGGAAGATGAACAAAGATGGATAAATCATCCAGAAAAGGACATGCAATTCTTTGAAACTGGAAGGATGAAAGTGAGGATGGGATGTATGTATTGGAAGTAGAGAAATACATCAAGTAATTTCAAATCTTAATCATGGTTGCCTGGGAAAAAAAAAGGACAATCATATAAAAAGAATTATTCCTGAGAGCTCTAAAGTCAAAACTAAAATTTTAAAATCAATTCGGAGGGGCCCCTGGGTGGTTCAGTGGTTTAAAACCCCTGCCTTCAGCTCAGGTCGTGATCCCAGCCCAGGGTCCTGGGATGGAGCCCCGCTTCGGGCTTTCTGCTCAGTGGGGAGCCTGCTTCCCCCCCCCCCACCTTCGCCTGTCTCTCTGTCTACTTGTTCTCTCTTTCTCTGTCAAATAAATAAATAAATAAATAATCTTAAAAAAATAAAAATAAAATCAACAAGGAAAATATGAAACGTTATTCATATAGACATTCTTATAGACAGACATTTGGATTCCCAAAAGTCCGTCATCTGGCCCCCAGGTGATTTCTCCTGGAGAAATCCTGGTCTGCAGTTTGTTGCCTCCCTGTTTGTCTCTCAGAATGGACCAGAATTGTGATGCTCTTTGCAGTCTCTGGCCAGCAATTTCTCTCTCTCTCTGTGTGTGTGTGTGTGTGTGTGTGTGTGTGTGTGTGTCTGCTGCTCTTGGCTCTGGAATGAGCCAGTGGAGAAGCAATAAAACACTGCTCATGCCACTATGGACACATCACCGCTGAGCTGAGAAGATGCTGTCCAGGAAACTGGAAGCAGCCAAGGCATTAGATAATTCAAATTCTAACCCTGGCTCTGAAGCAAAGGGCCTGGAAAAGTAGGGCAGACTTCAGCAATCACCTTTGTCTCTCTTCTTCATGTCAGTAGGGAGTGAATTACTGTTTAATGGGACTCATGGGAGAATGTATATGATGGTATGCCAAATGATAGTAGTGCTTCCAAGATGGAAATCACTGCATATTTTAAAGGTGTTGCTTAGGCTATGACATTTTAAGGTACTTTTTCCAGCCCATCTCTGGATCCCCATCTCCCACACAGCTTCTCTCATAGATGAGTAGAACTTTCAGCTTATGCACAGAAAGATGGTAAAATCACCACAATAACAACCCTTATGGGCACTGTACTGTGTGTTTTCCATACATCATCATGCCTCATCCTTTCACTGCCTCAGGATATCAATATCTATTAGTAACCCCGTATTATCGAAACAGTATGCTCTGGGTGTATTTGAAAAGGGCTCCTTCTCTCTTCGCTTGCCAAAAGCATGAGGGGATTTTCTCTAACCCTCACTGTGAGAGCCTGACAGGGGTCCTAAGAGTAAAACTCACACAAGTGTGTCCTCCCTGAAACTGCATCCCCTGGAGCTCTAACTCTTGGACTTGTCTACCCTGAGCCACCAGTGGCTCATCAATTACAGTTTAGGTTTTCTTACCCCAGTACTGGTTCCCATGGGAGTTTCTGTTCCAGGAATTTGTGATTTTCTTTATCGGGTTATTGGTCTCTCCCATCTAAGGGGCGGCATTTTTCTCTGTGACCTAAATTCTCTGATTAATCTAAGAGTTGGTAATTTTCATTTTGGTTTTTTTTTTTTCCTTGTGTGAGGATGAGAGTAACAACTTCCAAGCTCTGTATGCACTGGAGTGGAAACCGGAAGTCTTTATCCCCATTTTGAAGAAGAAATTAAGGCCAGAGTATTTGAGAGGAAATTTAGGTAGAGGGTTCCTTGTTTTTCAGTAGGGTCTCTTGATTTCTCTCAGCATGTGTGCTGAGCCTTCATCATCTAGACCAAATGTGTTCTTCAAGAGTTACAGCTCTATGGGTTCAGCTTGCTCACTCTTCTCTTTGCCAAACTAACAGCCTCAAGTTTCAACCACAGAGGAGACTACTGGAAGAAGTAAGACTACCTCTTCTTTTGCTTCTAGGAAAAAAAAAAATCTATTCCTTTGTTGAAGAAAGGCATGATCTAATTTTGATATATTTTAAAATTCATTATAATGGTTTTTGAATCTTCTGGGAAATCTACATGTATACAGTAAAAATTATTCCTACTAGTGTCAAAGACCACTGTTCTTCAGCCCACACTGGAGTTCACTCTTGGTGTACTTACAGAGGGTCTCCAGAGGGAGAGAGCACCTGTATGGGGACCGTGCTGCAGCACAGTACAGGGGATGCCTAGGCCACAGAGAGAAGAGTGTAAACAAGGTTTTCTGGGAAGGGAACCACATGGCTGGCTGGGAGAGCTCCCCAGATGGGTAGGATGTAATCCTGACAGCTGCAGTGTAGCAGAGCCCTGGTCCCAGCAGTGCCTTCACGAATGCTGAAGCCAGAGGGTCATTAGTGCAGTCCTGTGATACTGACGAGTATCCTAACTACTAGTAATCTATGCCTTATAAATCATAGCATAAAGAAAGTTGGAAAACAAGATTCCACTTCTTTTCCAGCAGTTCTGAAATTATGTACATGCAGATACATCTGTGAAAAAGAAAATTCTATATTCCTGGTGTGATGTGAATATGGGTAAAGAGCACATACTCTATGGTCAGGTTGCCTGAGAAGGAATCCCAGGTCTGCTACTTGTGTAAACTTGGCCAAGGTTTTTGATATTTTGTTATTTTTTCAACTCTGCTAAGCTATAATTTCCTCGCCTATAAAACAGGAATTGTAGTAAGATCATGAAAGTAAAAATTTTGGCATGTGCTAGATCCTTGATTAAAGCCATTCACTTGATTCTCCAACTAACATTGACGCTACTCTCTGAAAATAGAAATGGTCAATTTTATAGAATATGCTTCCTCTCATTTCCTAACCTTAGAGGCAAGAGGTTTGACGCCCAACACTTCCACTCTGTAGAGTTTCATAATTACCGAGATAAACTCCTTACTCTTTCATTACAAATATTATGACATGGAACAAAGAGCACTTATCAAAATGCCACAAAATACCTTTCCCTCCCTGTGTGCAGATAAAAGTGTTCTGTGGTCTAGAGAGGCTGTGGGAAAGGGAATGTGGCCAATGGCCATATGCCCTGTGACAGGACCCATCTTGTAATATTGGGGCCACCCAGTAACTTCTAGGGAGTTACTAAACTCAGGAAACTTGGGCGTGAATGGGCTTTTGTAGAAACTGGGAGAGAGTTTCAGGTATGAACTAATAAAGGGGCAGAATTTAAGTAATACAATGGTAAGATAAGCATGAGAAAGGAAGCACCAGGAATGCAAAGGAATTGTAGGAAACTCCCTTGTGTTGCCTTAGCATTGGCTTTAGGTGAAGTTCAACCTAATTTCTGATAGTAAATTTGGTAAATTATCAAAGTCAACAATACCATCATAACACCAATACTGTATCATACACTTCAAGGTTACCAAGACACTAGATCTTAATTGTTACCACCACATAAAAGAAATGACAATTTTATGACCTGATAGAGGTGTTAGCTAACTCCACAGAGGTAATCATATTACCACACATGAAAGTATCAAATCAATATGTTATATACTTTAAACTTTTGCAATATTACATATCAATTGTACTTCAATAATAATAGATTTTTTAAAAGATTTTATTTATTTATTTGACAGAGAGATATCACAAGTAGGCAGAGAGGCAGGTAGAGCCGAGCAGAGAGCCTGATGCGGGGCTCGATCCCAGGACCCTGAAATCATGACCTGAGCTGAAGGCAGAGGCTTTAACCCACTGAGCCACCCAATATTATTAATGAGTGCCCCCAATAATAATAGATTTTTAAAAGTCTACAATATCATTATTTCAAAGTGAGAACTAAGAGGCTTTCATATGTATATATAAACATAGATAAATACACATACATAAAAATAGTATCATGCATACATTCTGGTTATCTCCATCCTTTCTCCAAAACCTTCTAAAACAATGGCAAGGGTTTTTCACTAAAGGGAAATTCCATATTAAAAAAGAGAAGCAAAAAAGAAAAAGCAAGAAAAGTTTGGGATTTGGAAGTGAATGACCGGAAAAAAGGGAATCTCATGTCTGTATAGTAACTCTTAACCTACAGAACCTGAAATGGCCTTGGGATTAGCGATGCCAGATGTCTTTTTTTTTTTTAATGGTTGATTTTTTTTCACTTTTTAAATTTTATTTCTTTTCAGTGTTCCAGCATTCGTTGTTTATGCACCATACCCAGTGTTCCATGCAATATGTACCCTCCATAATACCACCACCAGGCTCGCCCAACCCCCCACCCTGCTCCCCTCCAAAACCCTCAGTTTGTTTCTCAGAGTCCATAGTCTCTCATGGTTCGTCTCCCCCCTCCAATTACCCCCAACTCACTTCTCCTCTCCATCTCCCAATGTCCTCCATGTTATTCTATGCTCCACAAGTAAGTAAAGCCATATGATAATTGACTCTCTCTGCTCGACCTAACTCACTCAGCATAATCTCTTCCAATCCCATGCCAGGTGTCTTGACTATGTGGTGTGGCTAGAGTGACCAACTACCCCCGTTTTCCCGAGACTGAGGGATTTCATGTGACACTACAGGACTTTCAGTGCTAAAACCAGAAAGCTAAGATTGTTGGTCACACTGACTAGGGCGTGCAAACCGGGGGAATGGCTGAAAACCCATTTTTATTCAGGAATACAAAACTAAATTCTCATAGGATACACTAGATCTGAGAGTCCCAAAACTGGGGAACTGTACCTGAATTCTGCAGAATTAAAATATCCAACGTGGGCCCAGGCATCTATAATTTTTCAGCATCCCATGTGATTCTTTTGACCATTTGGGTTTAGAATTCACTGGATTAGCAAATGTCCACATGGAAGCCAGGGCAGGTGTACATTGTCAAGGTATCAGGGATACATGTGAGGGGAGACTGAGTAATTTGACATTTCAGCTAAGAACCCAGGATGTGGAAAATGGGATCCTAGCACTCTTCACCAGACACCCCTTCTGCCAAGAGTGACAAGAGATCTCATCACCATTATATTGACTCTGCAAAGATGGCTATACTCTAGAATGCCCAGCCTGCTCAGATAAGCTGATTTCTGGAAAATGTGTTAATTATCTTAGCTATGGTAAGATCCAGAACCTTCTAAGGGCCACTGATATAACTCACTGAGTTTCCATCAGAGTATGAGCAGGCGTGGCATCATAAGAAGCAGTAATCATGTTCTCAGAGCACATGTGGCTCTATTCTGCTCAGCTCTGTGGGAGTTGGCCTTGACTATCTCAATCAGTCATTTTTAAAAATAACATATATTTGGACTTTACTTCCCCTCACTCCACAAGAAAGCACCTGACAGATACAGGAGGCCAGTGTCCAAGCTAAAACTACAAAATAAAGAATATCTCTTGTAAGAATACCTCTTCCTGAGAAGAAAATAAAAACTAAACAGAATAGATAAACCCAGTACTCTGTGGTATAATGAAAAGCCTCTCTTAAAAATACTTAGTAAAATACTCTAAAAATTCCCACTGGGGGAAAAAAACATAGATCTTAATATTAATATATGTATTACCTAAGGAATTTTTACCACTAAAAATTTTTTAAACATTAAACATTTTAAAAATATTAAACATTGAAAAACATTAAAAGTTATTTTAAAGGCTTAAGCCCTTGAAAAATACCTGCAGAGATTTGCTATAAAGTTTCTTCTAAATCCTTTATTAACACTCATCAAGGTAGGTCACATATAGGGGCATATATAGCCTATTGCCCATGAATTTATGACACAAAGGGACTATCTGAACCATTCTTTTTTTTTTGTTCCCCCCATCCGAACCATTCTTGGAAACTTGGTGGGTTATTAGTTTATGCACTTGTGTTTCTATACTGTGCAGGTCCACCAATTAGAATGACTTACAGAGAGATTTTGGTAGTCACAATCATCCCAGCTTTTCTTTCAAAAGCTATTGCTACTATTCCTGTTGTCCCTTTTCATCAGGTCTACCATTCAAACAAGTGCTTGGTGAATTACAACATTCAAAAGAAAACCAAGAAAACCCATCTTTCATTGCAACCACCATAGATGAGTATGAGATGAGAGTCATATTGTGTTAATTGGTACGTAATTCTTTCTCCAAGCCCTATAAGGCTCCTAAAGCTATGGCCATTGAAACAAAAATTATCAACATTGGCTTGCAAGTTTCTCAAGTAGATGAGACTCAGACATGCATCTGAGCCACTGAAAGACTAACAACACCCTTGATGGGTAAAGTAAACTAAAAGCAGGCAGACTAACAATGAGAGGCTCAATGCCTTACATCTTAAAATTACATTATGATTTGGGTTCCCACACCATAAAAGCTGACCATGTAGAAGCAAAGTGATAATGGTGCCAGGGTTTTCTCAGTCAGGGCGTCAAGTAGGCATAAAATAAGACTCTTTAAGGCTTGTTGGATCAAAATCCCTAATACTGGATCCAATTCAATCAGCTTATTGGAGAGCATTTCAGGGAACCATGACCATATCTTCTACCATTCCCTGAACAACTGAAGATCTAGAACATTCACCCTTATGGTTTCATCATTTAGTGGACAGAAAAATATTTCATGACTCCAATAAAACTGACATAATGCTTCAAACCAATCAGAAACATGTTGGTGTTTAAAAAGGCACTTTGTTTCTACAGAGTTGAAGATGTTAAGGAATACATTGGTTGGCAAGATTAAGCAACTCTTAAAATGATTTTATTTTTACAATTTTACACTTTGTTCAAATTTTTGAAAGTGTCATGAGTCCACAATTTTATTTTCAAACACAAAGAAAAACATGTAGCATGGCAAAGGCAATAAAGAATAAAAATACAACGATAGAAATTAAAATGTAAACATAATATATTTCCCAGAAATCTACATGGAATAATCAAATCGCTAATATTATTATTTACATTTCTAACTCACTGTTTCTATAAGAAGCTCACAGTGTTTTCTTGGTTTCTGCACAATACCAGAAATAAATCCTATTAAACCTTTCCAGTACTCAAACATCTCATCCCAAGGTCTTATATGCATCTTTTCTTGACAACATGTTTCTATTGTAAAAGAAGCCAACATTAAACCTAGGAAAAGTATGTTAACTAAAATGAAGAGTACTTCAGTGGGCTTAACAAAAGCTACAGGTGGCAGAAGAGTCCGTGACCTTGAGATAAATCAACAGGAACTACACAATTTAAGAGAAAGAAAAAAATTAATAGAGCCTCACTGATTTTTGAACAGTATCTGAAGTCTAATATAGATGCAATTAGAGCCTCTGATGGAAAAAGGAGTCAATAAGGGGATGGGAAAATATTTGAAGATAAAATACATAAATATTTTTCAAATTTGGTGAAAAACATGAACCTACATCTATTAGAACCTCACTCAACCACTAAGCTGACTAAATATAAAGAAAAATACATCTAGGCACCTTACAGACAAACTGTTCAATTTCAAAGTTGAATAGAAAACAGAAAAAGGGACAAATACCAAAGAAGGGTCCAACAATATGAAGAACAGCTGACTTCACATCATGATGGAGGTCAGCAGACAATGAAATAACCTAAAATGCTGAAAGGGGGAAAAAAAGCAACTAAATCTTTAATATGCAGCAAAACTATCATTCAAAAATGTAGGCAAAATAGAAGGAGGAAGCAAGATGGCAGAGGAGTAGCAGACTGAAATCTCATTAGATCCTAGGAATTCAGCTAGATAGTTATCAAACTGTTCCAAACACCTACAAACTCAACAGGAGATAGAAGAGAAGAGCAGCAATTCTAGAAACAGAAAATCAACCATTTTCTGGAAAGTACGACTTGCGGGGAGAAGTGAATCGGAAGCAACAGGAAGATAAACCGTGGGGGAGGGGCCAGCTGCCGGCAAGCGGTGGAGCAGTAGGGCACAAAATCAGAAGGTTCAGAGGTCTGCTCCACTGAGGGACATTACTCCAGAGGCTAAGCGGGGGTGGAGCCGTCATACGGACAGTAAGGTCTTAGGTCCCGTGGGGTCAAAGAAAGACTGGGGGTGTCCGAATGTGGCAGAGCTGCCAGGTATCAGAGTAGAGAAGCCGGCTATAGAGACAGAGCTGAAGAGGGGCTCTCAGCTCAGAGTTACCTTAAACCATAATCCGAGGCACAATCAGGCCACTGCTCTTCCAGCTGGGACCCCCACAAGGGTCAGATCCAGAGAAACCCCCTCTTTCCTCCTTTGGGAGGAGCAGCACAGGAATAGGCAGCAGGAATCTGCTGGGTTTGGAGACTCCAAACGAGGCCAGCGCCAGAGATAGAAATGCTTGACCACAGGCCAGGGAATCACAGAGTGCAGCTGGAGACCAGGGAGACAGAAGGGATGGACTGCTTTTCTCTGAGGGTGTGCTGAAGAGCAGGGCCCCAAGCTCTCAGCTCCTCTGGGCCAGAGATGGGAAGGCCACCATTTTCATTCCTGACCTCCAAAGCTGCACAGAAAGCGTTCAGGGTACAATAGCTCCCAAAAGTGAACCCGAGCAGATTACTTAGCCTGGCCCATGGCAAGGGCAGTGCAATTCCACCTTGGCCAAAGACATTTGAGAATCACTGGAACAGGTCCCCCCCCCCCCCAGAGAAGATCAGCAAGAACATCCAGCCAAGACCAACTTCAGCAATCAACAAGAACTGCAGAACTCCAGAGCTAGGGGAAAGCAATGCATAGAATTCATGGCTTTTTTCCCATGATCCTGTAGTATTGCAAAGTTAATCTTTTAAATTTTTTTTTCTTATTCTATTTTTTTAACTTTTCCTCTTTCCTCTTTTAACATTTTTTAACTATTTTATCTTAACAATGCCTTTTTAAAAAAATCTTTTAATATTTTCATTGTTATATCCATATCTTATCCTTTTATTGTATTTAACCCTTTTTTTTTTTAAATACATATAGGGTTTTCTGTTTCTTTAAAACTTTGGGATAATATTTCTTCTAATAGGTCAAAACATAACCTAAATCTAACACATGGCTTTGTTCTAGTCTCCAGCCTGATCACATTCTCTCCTCTTTCTTTCTTTTCTTTTTTTTAAACCAACTTATGTTATCAATTTTTTTTGAATCTTTTTAAAATTTTCATCTTTACAGTCATATTCCATCGCTTCATCATGTTTACCTATATTTCTGTATATATATAAATTTTTCTTTCATTAAAATTTTGGAAAGTAGTTTCTTCTAAGAGACCAGAATACACCCAAAATCAAGTGGGTGGCCCCGTTCTATTCACCAGTATAATAAATATATATAAAGACAGATAGATATATAAATAGATAGATAGATTTTTTTTTTTACCCCCTTTATTCTCCCCCCGGTTTCAGATCTCTTCTGATTTGGTTAGAGTATACTTTTCTGAGGTCTTTGTCACTCTTTTAGTATTTTATTCTCTCAATCATATATTGTTATCTGATAAAATAACAAGGCGGAAAAATTCAGCACACACACACAAAAAAACCAAAACACAAGAGGCAGTACTGATGGCTAGGGACCCAATCAATAATTTACCATAATAATGGACATCAAAAGAAAACTGGGGTGGCAATCTTACATCAGATCAATTAGATTTTAAGCCAAAGACTATAAGAAGAGATGAGGAAGGACACTATATCATATGGAAAGGGGCTGTCCAACAAGAAGATCTAACAATTTTAAATATCTATGCCCCTAACATAGGAGCAGCCAACTATATAAGCCAAATAATAACAAAACCAAAGAAACACATTGACAATAATACAATAATAGTAGGGGACTCTAACATCCCCATCACTGCAGTGGTCAGATCACCCAAGTAAAAGATCAACAAGGAAATAAAGGCCTTAAAAAATACACTGGGCTAGATGGACATCACAGATATATTCAGAACATTCCATCCCAAAGCAACAGAATACGCATTCTTTTCTAGTCCACATGGAACATTGTCCAAAATAGATCACCTCCTGGGTGACAAATCAGGTCTCAACTGGTACCAAAAGATTAGGATCGTTCCCTGCATATTTTCAGACCACAGTGCTCTGAAACTAGAACTCAATCACAAGAGGAAAGTTAGAAAGAACCCAAACAGATGGAGGTTAAAGAGCATCCTACTAAGGAATGAATGGGTCCCAGGAAATTAAAGAAGAATTTAAAAATTCATGGGAACAAATGAAAATGAAAACACAACTGTTCAAAATCTTTGGGACACACAAAGGTGGTCCTGAGAGGAAAGTATATAGCAATATAAGCCTTTATCAAGAAACAAGAAAGGTCTCAAATACACAACCTAACCCTACAACCTAAAGGAGCTGGAGGAAGAACAGCAAAGAAAGCCTAAACCCAGCAGGAAAAGAGCAATAATGAAGATCAGAGCACAAATCAATGAAATATATTTCTTTCTAAGCCAAAAGAACAGTAGAACAAATTAACAAAACTAGGAGTTTGAAGGAATTAATACAATTGATAAACTCCTGATCATACTTATCAAAAAGAAAACAGAAAGGACCCAAAAAGTAAAATCATGAATGAAAGAGGCGAGACCACAACCAATACCCAAGAAATACAATTATAAGAACACATTATGAGCAACTATATGCCAGCAAATATGACAATCTGGAAGAAATGGATGCATTCCTAGAGACATAAACTACCAAATCTGAACCAGGAAGAAAGAGAAAACCTGAAGAGACCCATAACCAGTAAGGAGATTGAAGCAGTCATCAAAAATCTCCCAAAAAACAAGAGCACAGGGCCAGACACCTTCTCAGGGGAATTCTACAAAACATTTAAAGAATTAATACCTATTCTCCTGAAACTGTTCCAAAAAATAGAAATGGAAAGAAACTTCTGAACTCATTTTATTAAGCCAGCATTACCTTGATCCCAAAACCAGACAAAGACCCCATCAGAAAGGAGAATTACAGACCAATTTCCTTGATGAACATGGATGTGAAAATTCTCCCCAAAATACTAGCCAATAGGATCCAACAGTACATTAAAAGGATTATTCACCACAACTAAGTGGGATTTATCCCAGGCTGCAAGATTGATTCAACATGCACAAATCAATCAATCTGATAAAATACATTAATAAAAGAAAGAACAAGAACCATAAGATACTTTCAATAGATGCTGAAAAAGAATTTACAACACCCTTTTATGATCAAAGCTCTTCAAAGTGTAAGGATAGAGGGTACATATCTCAATATCATCAAAACCATCTATGAAAAACCCACAGCGAATATCATTCTCAATGAGGAAAAACTGAGATCTTTCCCTCTAAGGTCAGGAACACGGCAGGGAGGTCCATTATCACCACTGCTATTCAACATAGTACTAGGAGTCCTAGCCTCAGCAATCAGACAACAAAAATAAATTAAAGGCATCCAAATTGGCAAAGAAGAAGTCAAACTCCTTGCAGATGATATGATACTATATGTGGAAAACCCAAAAGACTCCACTCCAAAACTACTAGAACTCATAAAGGAATTCAGTTAAGTGTCAGGATATCAAATCAATGCACAGAAATCAGTTGCATTTCTATATACCAACAGCAAGACAGAAGAAAAATTAAGGAGTCAATCCCATTTACAATTGGACCCAAAACCATAAGATACCTAGGAATAAACCTAACCAAAGAAGCAAAGAATCTGTACTCAGAAAACTATAAAGTACTCATGAAAGAAAGTGAGAAAGACACAAGGAAATGGAAAAATGTTCCATGCTCCTGGATTGGAAGAACAAATATTGTGAAATGTGTATTCTACCTAAAACAATCTACACATTTAATGCAATCCCTATTAAAATACCATCAACTTTTTTCAACAAAATGGAACAAACAATCCTAAAACGTATATGGAACCAGAAAAGACCCCCAAATAGCCAGAGGAATATTGAAAAAGAAAGCCAAAGTTGGTGGCATTACAATTCTGGACTTCAAGTTCTATTACAAAGCTGTCATCATCAAGACAGTATGGTACTGGCACAAAAACAGACCCACAAATCAATGGAACAGAATAGAGAGCCCAGAAATAGACCCTCAACTCTATGGTCAACTAATCTTCAACAAAGCAGGAAAGAATGTCCAAAGGAAAAAAGACAGTCTTCTTCAACCAATGGTGTTGGGAAAATTGGATAGCCACATGCAGAAGAATGAAACTGGACCATTTCCTTACACCACACACAAAAATAGACTCAAAATGGATGAAAGACCTCAATGTAAGATAAGAATCCATCGAAATCCTTGAAAAGAACACAGGCAGCAACCTCTTCGACCTCAGCCACAGAAACTTCTTCCTAGAAACATCGCCAAAGGGAAGGGAAGCAAGTGTAAAAATGAAGTATTGGGAACTCATCAAGATCAAAAGCTTTTGCACAGCAAAGGAAACAGTCAACAAAACCAAAAGACAGCTGACAGAATGGGAGAAGATATTTGCAAATGACATATCAGATAAAGGGTTAGTATCCAAAATCTATAAAGAACTTATCAAACTCAATACCCAAAGAACAAATAATCCAATCAAGAAATGCACAGAAGACATGAACAAACATTTCTTCAAAGAAGACCTCCAAATGGCCAAGAGACATATAAAAAAGTGCTCCACATCACTCAGCAGCAGGGAAATACAAATCAAAACCACAGTGAGATAACACCTCATGATGTTAGAATGGCTAAAATTAACAAGTCAGGAAAAGAGAGATGTTGGCAAGGATGCAGAGAAAGGGGAACCCTCCTACACTGTTGGTGGGAATGCAAGCTGGTGCAGCTACTCTGCAAAACAGCATGGAGGTTCCTCAAGAAGTTGAAAATAGAGCTACCCTATGACCAGCAATCACAATACATAGTATTTACCCTAAAGATACAAATGTGGTGATCCAAGGGGCACGTGCACCCAAATGTTCATAGCAGCGATGTCTACAATAGCCAAACTATGGAAAGAACCTAGATGTCCATCAACAGATGAATGGATAAAGAAGATGTGAGATAGATAGATAGATCTCAACATATATCAATATATGTATATGTATATGTATATATATATATATATATATATATATATAAATAATGCAGCCATCAAAAGAAATTAAACCTTCCATTTGCTACAACGTGGATGGAGCTAGACAGTATTATGCTGAGTGAAATAAGTCAATCAGTGAAAGACAATTATCATATGATCTCTTTTATATGAGGAATTTGAGGAATTTGAGAAGCAGGGCAGAAGGCTTGGGGGGTAGGGATGGAAAAAATGAAACAAGATGGGATCAGGAGGGAGAAAAACCATAAGAGACTCTTAATCTCACAAAACAAACAGGGTTGCTGGGGGGTGAGAAGGTAGGGAGAGGGGGTTGGGTTATGGACATTGGGGAGGGTATGTGATATGGTAAGTGCTGTGAAATGTGTAAGACTGATGATTCACAGACCTGTACCCATGGGCAAATAATACATTATATGTTAATAAAAATAATTTTTAAAAAGAAGAAAAAAATATTGGGAAAATAAAAACTATAAGGAGATAAACAAAAAGCTGAGGGTATTTGTTGCCAGTGGATGTGTACCACAGGAAATGTTAAAGGAAGTTGTTCAAGCTGAAAGAACATGACATGGGATAGAAACTCAAATCTTTCTATAGAAACGGCAAATGCCATTTCACCAGAAATGGCAAATAGGTGAGGGACAACTGTAAAAATGGATACATATGTTTTTCTGTTCTTCTATTAAAAAAAACTTGGATTGTTTAAAGCTAAAATTATAAAAGCACATAGAGCGTTTGTAACAAAAGCAGATGTAATATATATGACAACAGTTTCAAAAAGGATGAGTAAATGAAATTCTATTATTGAGAAGTTACTGTGATTTATGTGAATTAATACAATATTACGTAGAATATATTACAAGTTGAAGACACATAATATAGTCCTTAGAATAAACACCAAAGAAAAAAGCAAACATGTATAATTAAAAACCCAACAGAAGAAATAAAATGAAATACTTAAGAATTAAGTAAGTAATAAAGTAATTAAGCAAAATAAAACAAAAAGGAAGAAACAGAGAAACAAAAATTCACATTGAATAAATAAAAAACAAATAGCAAAAAGGTAACTTTAAATCCAACCATATCAATAACTATAACACATGAAAACAGACAAAATATTCAATTAAATGGCAGAGATCTTCCAGACTGGCTAAAAATGTAAGGCTCAACTCTATTCTGACCACAAGATTCATACTTTAAATATAAAGACACATAGAAATTAAAAGTGAAAGTATGAGTATATATATCACACTGGTAAGAAAGCAAGAGTATATTAATATCAGATTAAATACACATTAAGACAAGGAACCGCTACCAGAGATATAAAGGAACATTTCACAATAACAAAAAGGAAAAATTTTTGGAAGACACAATTACAAAGTTTGTATATCTCATAAGAGAAGTTCAAAAATATGAAGTAAAAACAAATAACTAAAAGGAGAAATAGATAAATTAACAATCATAATTGGAGTTTTTTTTCTCAGTAATTGTTAGAGTAATTAGACCAAAAACCAGTAAGAATATGTATGATTTTAGCAACACCATACAATACCATGATTTAATTGACTTCATCAATGATTGTGTCTCACATGTCACATGCAGAATGCACATAGAGTGTTCACAAAGTCAGACCACATGCTGGCATAAAAACAAGTCCAAAAATTTCAAAAGATTGAAATCTTAAACAGTATATTCTCTGATAGCAAAAGATGTTACTTAGACATCAGTATCAATAAAATATCTGGAAAATAGGCAGATATTTTGAAAACAATAATATACCTAAACCCATGGATTAAGGAAAACATCACAAAGAAAGGAGCAAAGCATTTTAAATAAAATAGAATGCAAATACTACATTCAGAAATTTATGAGTGTCAGCTAAAGTAGTACTTAGATGGAGATTTATTATTTTACATGGTTATGTTTATTAGAAAAAAAGAAATATTTAAACTCAGTGATCTAAATTTCTACTCTAAGGAGACTGATAAAGAAAAGGTCCTACTACAGTATAAGTAACACAGTTATTTTTAAAAAGCCTAAATCTGGGGTACCTGGATGGCTCAGTCATTAAGCGCCTGCCTTTAGCTCAGGTCATGATCCCGGAGTCCTGGAATTGAGTCCTGCATCAGGGTCCCTGCTCAGCAGGGAGCCTGCTTCATCCTTTCTCTCTGCCTCTTCCCCTGCTTGTGGTCTCTTTCTCTCTCTCTCTCTCTGTATCTCTCTGTCTCAAATGAATAAATTTTTTAAAAATCTTTTAAAAAATTTATATAAACAAATAAATAAATAGCCCAAATCGATAAAATGCAAAATAAGCAACAAAAACGTTTACAAAGGCAAAGGTTAAAAAAGGTTATTTGAGGATAATAATGGCATTGATAAACATCTAGTAATATACGGAGAAAGAGAGATGGGGAGAACTCAAATTGTCAAAAATACAAATCAAAGAGGAGATATCATTATAATTCTTAGAAAAATTAAGTAATAATAAAATATTTTGAATAATTTTGTCAGTAAATTTGAAAAATTAGGCAACAAATAAAATTTAACAAAACTGACTCAAGATGAAATAGAAAACATATATGTGCATAATTAGTTTTCTACTGCTGCTATAATGGATATTTAAAACAGCACCCAATAACTATATGAGTCAGAAGTCTGGACACAGTGTGACTCAGCTGGGTATACCGCTCACTCTGCTAAGGCCTTACAATGCCAAAATCAATGTGTTGGCTGGATTGGTTCTTACCTGGAGGCTCTGAGGAAAATTCTACCTCTAAGCTCATTCAGGTTGTTGGTAGAACTCACTTGCTTGTGGTTGTAGGACTGAGATTTCTATTTTCTTGATGTATTGACTTCATCTTTAAGCCAACAAGTCTCATGCTTCAAATCTTTGACTTCAAATCTTTGATTTCAAATCTTTGACTTCTTCCACATCTCTCTGACTGCAGCCAGAGAAACTTCTCTGCTCTTAACAACTCATGTGATTAGACTGGACCAACCTGATAATCCAAATTAATCTCCCTATTTTAAAGTGTGTAACATTCACTACATCCACAAAGTCCCTTTTGTTATATAATATAATTTATTCCAGGGATTGTTTCAAGGATTAAGCCATAGATATCCTTGGAGGAGGGAGGGAGCTATTCTGCATACCACAGTATAATAAAGGAAGATAAATTATAGATGACAGATCGATCAACCAATGCATAGATAGATAGAAAGAATAGATAGTTGAATGATAGAGATATTCTATATATTTTGATAATTGAAGTTGTTTAAAATTTTTTTTCCACAAAGAAAACTCCAGGTTCCAATGGTTTCATTTATGAAGTCTATTAAATACTTTACGAACCCAAATATACCTACCTTAGACACCAAAATCATTTAGAAAACTGTAGTGAAAAGATCACTTTTCAGTTTGTTTTAAAAGGCCTGCATAACTCCAATATTGTAATATCATAAAAACATTACAAGAAAATCATATACCAATATTCATCATGAATTTAAATGCAAAAATCCTCAAAGAAATATGATCAAACTGAATCCAATGATACATAGAAAAAACAATACATCATAGCTAACTGGGGTTTATCTAAGGAATGCCAGATTAACTAAAAAATAAATCAATATAATGGGATCGGGAGGGAGACAAACCATAAGAGACTCTTAATCTCACAAAACAAACTGAGGGTTGCCAGGGAAAGGGGGGTATGGAGAGGGTGGTTGGGTTATGGACATTGGGGAGGGTATTGCTATGGTGAGTGCTGTGAAGTATGTAAGGCTGACGATTCACAGACCTGTGCCCCTGGGGCAAATAATACATTACATGTTAATTTTAAAAACTTTTTTTAAAAAAGCTAAAAATAAAAAAAAAAAGGACCCTCTAGAAATGTATTCCCAACTCCAAGGGTTTAGGTGGTAGTGGAAGGAGGTGCGCCAAGAGGAAGGGTGGAAGGTCAGGGGGATAGCTGGGGATATTAATAAATAAGACAGCCATTAAAAATATAAATCAATCAATAAATCAATATAAGCAACAAGATACAGGACACTCATTATGCAATTATCACAACAGATGCAGGAAGAATATTTGACAAAATTCAACACGCATTGAATGCTAAAAACAAATACTCTCAGCAAATTAGCAATCAAAAGAAATGTTCTCAATATAACAAGGGTATCATACCCATAACAACAACAGCAACAACAACAAAACAACTACAGCTAAGTTCCTACTAAATGGTGAAAGATGTAAGGCTTTCCCCCAAGACTGAGAACAAGATAAGGATGTCTACTCCTCATTTCTCAACATTGTACTGGACATCCTACTCTGTCTGGAATAAGATGGGGAGGTGGGGGAAAGGAGGTTACTGGAAAGGAAGAAGTAAACTGCTTTTATTTGCAAATGATACTACTGTTTCTGTAGAAATTCTTAAGCAATCTAAAAAACCCACTAGAAATAAAGAAATGTAGCAAGGTCTTAGGACATAGTCAAGACAAACAAATCAAAGGAAGTGTATAGTCCAGATATATAAAGAGAGAGAGCCCATCTATAATGAATAACCTAGATTTCACCCAAATTTTTAAAAATTCATCAAAAGACACTATTAAGAATGTGAGTATTCAAGCTACAGACTAACAGAAAATATTTTTAAATATATACATTTATATTAATATATTAACACATTAGATATATGCATATGTATGTATGTATATATATATATGACAAAGAATTAGTTTCAAATTTATATAAAGGCCTACAAGTAAACAATAAAACAACCATCCATAAGAACAAATGGTTAAAGAAAACTTTATTAAAGGTAGTTATATAATGACCAGTAAACACATGAAAATGTGCCAAAATCACTGGACATCAGGAAAATGCAAATTCAAATCACAGTGAGATACCACAAAAAAACCCAGTAAAGTGACCAAAATTAAAAAGACAACTGACACCATATGCTGAGGATTGCAAAGCTACTGGAACGCTCATACATTGCTAGTAAGAAGTACTACCATTTGACTTTTTTACTGTTAAACATACACTTACCCTTTACCCCAACAATTTTACTTCTAGGTATTTATCCAGGAGAAATGAAAGCATATTACAAAAGACCGATATGATACTGCTTATAGCCTTAACAATAACAGGACCAAACTGGAAATTACCTTTTAAAATCAATCAACTGGGGAATGGATTTTACAAGTATGGAAGTATGGTAGATTAATACAAAAGTATAATATGCATCAATAAAAAGGAATGATTATTGATACATGTGACAACATAGATTAATCCCATATACATTATCCTAAGCAAAATAAGAAAGACTCAAGAGTAGATAGTGCATGCTCTACTATATGTTTTATTGTACGTTTCACAGAACTACATAAAGTTCTAGAATAAATCAAGCTGCTTTATGATTAAAAAAGAGTCAAGACTTTAAGTCAGGGAATTAACTAGAAAAAAAATATGAATGAAAGAACTTCTGGGGTTGGTTGTAAATGTGTTATATCTTTATAATAGTGTGTGTTACACAGGTATATCCATGTATCAAAAATCATAAAATTGTTCACTTAAGATTTGTGTATTTCATTGTACATTAATATCTAAAAACTATAAATAAATGAAAAAATTCTGAAATCTACCTAATTCCAAGTAAAGATTTTATTTATTTATTTGTCAGAGAGGGAGAGAGAGAGAGCAAGCACAGGCAGACAGAGTGGCAGGCAGAGGCAGAGGGAGAAGCAGGCTCCCCGCCGAGCAAGGAGCCGGATGTGGGACTCGATCCCAGGACACTGGGATCATGACCTGAGCCAAAGGCAGCCGCCCAACCAACTGAGCCGCACAGGTGTCCCTACCTAATTCCAAGTAAATCTAAAAGATTTCATCTTCACATGTCATGGTTACCTACTAAGATTGTTCTTGTAGACCCTCTGAAACCAATTAATGAAGAAAATGGTTGGATAATCCTTTACCTATACAACACTTTTGAGGTAACACGACTGTTTGTTAGGTTGGGTGTCTTTTGTGTATCACCAGTCCTAGGAAAACCCATTCCTTCTCAAAAAAAATGTATTTTTTTCTTGGAATATGATGGCCAGGAAAGGAATTTTCAGTTCCACTACAAGCTTCGAGTGGCAAAGAAAACCTGTGATTACACCATGTAATAAATCCACAACTTCTTAGACTGAAAAAGTGGAAAAGCTTCCAGAATTTGTTTAAATAGAGTCAGAAAGTATTTATGTCAACTAGGAGTTTTCTCTGTTTCTGTAAGGGGTGAAGACTAAATTTTCATTTCTTATAAAGATAAGGGATCATCATAAGGTTAGATTTGGTCAGAATGCCATGTCCTTTCATAGCCAAATGAAACAGTGATATTAAGACTATAATCCTTTGTGAGTTGTTTTTGTATAAAGCATGACTGTCTTTAATATCTATTATAGCTTTTGCCTCAACTTCATCTTTAGCATACATCTATATTCTTTCTTCAATCCTCCTCATTTTTAGTCAAACAACCTTTTTTCCCCCCACTCTGCTTCATGCTTTGGGTAAATGTTTCTTTGTTTGTTTTAATTTCCTAAATAGTTCAAAGGCTATACATTTATGAGATTACCCAAAAGCGTATAGATAACAACACTAAAGACCAGCATTTAATGAGAGACAATGGATCCCACTTTGGTCCTACAAGAAAATAAGTATATCTGCAAGAAATTGAAATTCCAGAGACAGAAAGCAAACTGTATCAATAAGGCCCTTGTTCTTTACATCCCCTCTGTGTGTCTTCTTGAGGAACACAATAATAGAAGAAAGAACCTGGACTTTCTAGACAGAAATCTGGCAGATTTTGATTCTGTCATGTTGGGAAAGTTATTTAATCTTAATAAGCTCCAGTACCTTACTGTAATTAGAGTAATGGTGACCTCTAGGATTGTTTTGTGTTTTACACACACACACACACACACACACACTCTATCTGTGTGTTTCTCTCTAGCTATCCTTCTCTCACACACGCACACACACAATGAGATCTGAATGTAAGGAATGGTGCTTGGCACAGACAAAGCACTAGATAAAGTAGAATTTGTTCATTTCTGGCTCTTGAATCAAATGACAATTTGTTCATCAGAGTTTTGCCCTCAAGTCATGAGCACTGCTAGTCCCCATTTCATTTGGCCTTCAGGATTTATGGACTCAATGAATGAGAAAACACAAAATGACCCTCTCCTACATTAAAATTCTAACCCATTATTTGGAACACTTACCAAATGTTATTCCTAGTTATTTA
This sequence comes from Mellivora capensis, assembly GCA_004024625.1. Classification (NCBI taxonomy): domain Eukaryota; kingdom Metazoa; phylum Chordata; class Mammalia; order Carnivora; family Mustelidae; genus Mellivora; species Mellivora capensis. The sequence continues at coordinate 84,975 of PISX010002633.1, read as the reverse complement.
GTCACAAAGGAAATATAGATATCAAAGACTATCATTATGTATTATTTTAATAGTTACTATAAAAATAATTATTATCCCTCATTTTGCTTCAATTCAGAGAGAAATATTATTCAGAAAATATTCATATATCAAAGACATATACCTTGAACAGACCACTAAGCTATATATATAAGCACATCAAATGCTTTTTAAAAAAACATTATGTAATTTTTAAACGTTTCCTTGAAATAAGAAAATAAATAAAGAAGCCAGCAATTAAAGAGTTTGTTTTTGTTTCACATAAACAAATAGACTAAACATTTTTAAAAGGGGAAGAAAGTTTCTTAGGATAAATGAACTATAAAATGAGGATTTACTTGTGACTCATTTTTCAGAAACTACATAAAAAATTTGGAGGCATATATCTCAAATGATGATGTGGTTCAGACTTTAAAAAAAAGGGAAAAAAAAGAAATGTCAACTACTTATCTTGTTGCATTTTCATGTATCAAAGTAACCTGGAATAAATGATTATATTCCAGAAGTATGGGTACTGAGACATTACTTGCCACTTAAAGAAAATAAAAGCATGTTTATAGTTTTTATTCTTCCTATCATTGTATATATTTGAAACCTGAATAATAATATATTTGAAAACCTGATAGTCATCATAGCAAAAATTTACTTGTTAAATGGAATCAGTGAATGTGTTTTAATTACATATACCTCAGAAAAAAGTCTTTGATTTCTTAAATTATATATAGAATTCATTATATTATTTGGACATTTAATTTTTAAGTTTCAAAAATCTAGCCCAATGAATAAAATATAATACAAATATAAAAATAACTTTATCCACAAATAAAGAATTATATTACCTATTTTTACAATAATTCATTGAAGTTCTGAATAAAATAGAGAATTGTAGTGCCTACTATCTAGTTGATTTGAAATGAATTAAATTCTTCCTAAGGCATTAATTTCATACAGTCTATAACATTTTAATGGCCTTGTGAACATTCTAAGCAACTCTTCTAAGAAAATAAAAATTCAGATGCAGCATAATTTTTTTAGTAATTTATTTTGATAGACTTCAGTGCGTATATGAGGTTGACTTTAAATACTAACAATCTACTTGTAAAGTCTACTGTCAATGTTCACTTATAATCAAATATGATTAATTTAGCCAGTTGGTTCCTGGCAGTACCCCCAGTAATGGAAAATTATCATAAACCAATATATCTTGATTAAAACACCCTGTACCTTTATTGTCTGTCCAGATTCCTTTCACATCAGTAATGAAAAGCTGTAATGAAAAGCTAAGTCACAAACAGAGGTATTAGAAGATACACAATGGGACCACTGTTTTTTAGAACAAATCATATTTTCAATAACTCATAATGTAATTTGAGGGCTTCCGTTATATAATCCCTCAACAAACAATTTAATTCTACAGATTTTTTCCACTGAATATCACTGTTAAATCACATAACCTATAAAATAAATTAAAAGTAAACCAGCATGTTTAAAGTCTTTGATTTGTGAAGAAAACAACTGGGAAGCGTTTAAGCAAGTATTAAAAACAAATATTTATATTGTTAGATTTGGCAGCAGAAGTGGGTTCTCAAGAGAGACAACATGTTCCAAATGGTGTATTCCATTCTCTTCTCAGCCCCATTCATAAAGTGCCTCTCTGTTGGGCAACAGATCACTCTGCTAGATTAATGAACACAGGTTGATGTTTAGCACTAACTGGTTGTGCATACAAAGAAGAAAGCACCACTCATTTTTACTTAAAAACAAAATCTGCCTAAGCAACATGCTTAGGCAGAGGCATCTTTCCACCGAAGTCGAAGTAACCAAACCTAACTGAATGGGGAATCGGAACGTACAACAAATGGGGACATTACTCAGGATACCTCAGAAGGGGTTGTCTGAAACGCAGAGTAAACCAGTTTTGTGGATAGAGATTAAAGGCTGCCGTACCTCTAGCATGTGTTTATTATTCTCCCCCATACTACTAGGACCCTAATTGAAGACAAGAGACTTTGGGGGATCCTAACATTATCTTAGCCTTTCTTAACGCGCCCTTAACCAAGTGGAATTCGCTCCATCCCGACTCCTATAGAGACCTCGCAATCCCAAACCTGAAATCATTGCACTTGCACCGGGATCACAAACCAGACCAGCCAGGAGGGAAGATCAATGGCAATACCAGATCGCCTGTTCCCCTGACTTTTGTTTGCTCGGGTTTACATTTTAGACGGACATTCACATCCTCCCTGCGGAGCCTGGGAAGATATTAAATACTCCTATCCCTCATCAAGACAACCCAATCACAGCCCCGCAGAGCACAGAGGAACCCAACGGTGTCCCCAAGACCGAGTCAGAGCCTAGACCTTCCCTGAGGTCGAGCACAATTTGTGCTTGGAGAGAGAAGAAAGCATCTGTCTCAATTCCTCCTGAGGCCATACTTTCTGTATAGACCCACCTGCATGGGAGCTTCGTGTCTCATTGTTCTCAAAATGTCCTTTCTCTCTGGTTAAGACAGCGCTGGCGAGGGCGCTGGGTCAAGCATGCACAGCCCGCGCGCTCCACGTTCCACACTCTGCACTCTTGGGGTTCACTAACCGGCTCCAACATCAGCACCGGAGCTGTCCCCTCCTTGGCGCCGCACACGCGTAGTGGCCCGGAGTCCCGCGCGCTCCTGGGACTTGTAGTCTTAACGCGCAGAGCTTTTCTCGCAAACCAGCGAGCCTTGAACTACAACTCCCGGCAAGCAAGCATTTAAAGAGGCTGCTCCTCCAGTCAGACTTGGCCGCGGAGCCTCCCCTCGCCTCCCTTGGGAATAGCTCCTGGTTGTGACTGCTCGGAGCCTCCCAACCAATTTCTTTGCGAGGCTCAGGAGAAAGTGACTCCAGCTGTATCAGCGGGGGGAATTTTCCCTTTCAACTCACAGATTTCCGTGGCTAGACTGTGATTTTCTGGTTAGGAAACGCACTATCTTGTACTAATTCCCGATACAAGAAAAACCGGAGCTGCGTTCTGGGACTCTCCGCCCTACACCTCCTTATCCCGAAACGGGAAAGTTTACATATTTCCATAAGCAGAGTGGGGTGGTTTTACAATCTCATTCAACAAACACGGGGAAGAAAGATGATGAATAGCACACACATAAAGTAGTTCACTCGCACAATTGCATTGACAAGGCACGCGCGCGCGCGCGCACACACACCCCAAAGTCCGTCAAAGCGACATTTCGCGTAGAGCATGCAGGAGGAACTCCATTCGGCTCACCTTTCCGTACAGCTCCATTGCAACTTGAGGTTCCGAAATTCTCAGTAACGCCTGCTCCTACAAATGAGGTTAGAGTCTAACACAGGAAGCTGAGCTAAACGCACAACACAATGGAAGGGGTGGGGGTGGCGGCTGGCGGAGGGAGAAACGAGGGACGTGGAGAGTACAGCTGATTTAGATAGATGGCTTCTTTCCTCTGGAGGGAAAGCGTAGAGTCTTCAAGTGCCAGCTGCGGAGAAAAGGCTGTGAATCTCTTAGCAAGTGCCAGGGGCGCGATTGCGCTGGGCAGTCCCTCCCGAGGCCCTCCCCTAAGCACCTTCTACCGTCATTAGCGAGCACACACAAGCGCTGCTGGCCAAGGGCTGGAGAGCTGATAGGGCACTGGGTTATTTACCCAAAGCAAGTCACATAAAATGAACACATTCATCACCAGAGCCCAGAAGCACCGTCATAGAATGAGATAGGAGACTCTATTAAGTTATCCTGTTCTTTCTTTAATGCAGTTATTCCTTAGGTTACAAAGGTACTCATCCCGGATGAGTTCAAAAATGGTTTTGAAATCTAACCTTACTTTTGTCATACTTATTTTCGCCCTAATTTGACTCAGATGTGTGCTATCCATGTTCTCTGTACCTATCTAGGGACACCCCTCTCCCTTTAAGAGTTAATCAGTCCAGGGACACCTGGGTGGCTCAGTTGGTTAAGCGGCTGCCTTCCTCGGGTCATGATCCCGGCGATCGAGTCCCACATCGGGCTCCTTGCTCGGCGGGGAGCCTGCTTCTCCCTCTGCCTGCCACTCTGCCTGTGCTCACGCGCTCTCTCTCTGTCTCTCTCTGACAAATAAATAAATTAAAAAAAAAAAAAGTTAATCAGTCCAGTAATGATTCCTGACTTTTACATGAGGTCGAAATGATTATTATTGGAGGCAGAATGGAAAAAGAATCAACTTGATATTGGCTCAGAGGCATGCGAATAATAATCTGAATCAGCTTGAAACTTCTTTGCATTACGCAAAACAATGGAACAGAGGTTCTGAAACTCAAATGTGCTTTAAAATCTCTTGGGGGTAGGTATTTAAAATTCATATTCTCAAGACATGCATAGGGACTCTGATTCACTATTTGTGATGAGAAGTCCAGGAATTAGCATTTTAAACAAATACTCCAGCAATTCCCATTCGAGAAAGACTACCTTAAAAGAATTTGTATTTAAGAAATGTTCAAAAATTTCACAGATTGACTCATAATGCAACAATGATATACTGGGAGCCTCCTGGGTTCAAAATACCTCATTAACTTTAGTTGTATTTTGTTTTGTTTTTGTATTCTGTTTTTCTTAAGAAATCCAAGATCTGTTTTCTAATTTTGTGGTCACTGAGAATGGAATATGATATGGCCTAGGTAAATAGTTTTTACAACTTCTCAGAAAATAAAATTTAAAATGTTCCATGCATAGTTGAAGTTATGTGATGGTTAGAGCAATTTCATTTAATTAATAACAAAAGGTAAAGGGAACCTAGTATCACTATGTTTCATTGAAGCACTTATTAGAAGTCAAGACTTCTGTACTTTTTAAAAAAGATTAATTTAAGGGTACAGCTCTGTATATTTTTGCCAAAGTGCCAAAAAAATGACACTTATATACTTATTTGGAATTTAATAAAAATCTGTACAGCTACTTTCTTCAGAAGAATTTCCTGTAATATTTATACTATCACTACTTTCTAAAATTCTCAGAATTCAGAGTCTGTTATCATAGAACATATTTAAATGTTCCAAATGATGACATGTTAGATTTACTATTCTTTGAGAAGTTCATGCCTTCTTAACATTTTCTAAAAATGAAATCTTTCTCAGTTTCCTAGTATATCTTTTATTTGTGAGAGAACCCATGAAAATCGAGTTGTGAAAAAAACGAGAGTTGCAAAAGTTTTTGGGGAACTTAATTCCATCCTGTTTCTCATATTTTAGTTGGGTGTATTTAAGTGGGTAGGGGGAATAAGAAAGAAAGAAAGAAAGAAAGAAAGAAAGAAAGAAAGAAAGAAAGAAAGAAAGAAAGAAAGACTATCCAGGGATTAACTAAACGAACAAAAGTGGACTGGAGCTGATTATCTCCCTAAAGTCGAAGCAAGAGCACTTCAGCTTTGTTTAGAATCAAGCCACCATCTATGAGTTTCATTCTTAAGGTCAACAGATGACTGCTGAAGCTCCAGCTCTCACATCCACATTGTACCCAGCAAGAAGGAAGGATGACATGCATTCCCCCATTCCATTAAATACACCAGGGCTCTTAGATCATCGTGCCTAGAACTTAATCTTGTGATCATATCTAATTGCAAGGCAAAGGCTGAGAAATGTGACCCCCATTCTGGGTGAACATTTTCCTGGTTGAAAATCAGGAATTTCGTCACAAAAGAAAGGAAGAACAGGTATTGGGAGATAGCTGGTAGTCTTAACCACAAAGTATCAGGGGACTATAAAGTAAAGTTTGCTGCTTTTTCACTTGCCATTTTACTGAAATGTGAATGTCTAGTTATTTAAAATTTACCAGTTCCCAGGGATGTATGTAATTTAACAACAATCAAACCTTAAAACCAATCAATTACCTAAGTTAGAATATCCTGGCTTTTTTTTTTAAAGCACTTTATTTATTTGAGAGAGAGAGAGAGCAGAAACAGGGGAAAAGGGCAGAGGGAGAGGGAGAAGCAGATGTGAGGCTCATTACCAAAACCCTAAATTCATGACCTGAGCCCAAGGCAGAGGCTTAACTGACTGAGCCACCCAGGCCCCCCCAAGATATTCTGGCCCTTATTGGGGTAACAGTGAAAGAGGGAAGCCTTCTTCATTTACATGTGAATCTTGGATTAAGAGTTGATATTAAAAAGACTTTAAAGGCAGCATATAGTTAATAGAAGCCAAAAGGGCCACCACTGAATGTCAGGGAATATGTAACATAAGCACCTCCTCATACTGAAATATAGAGGAGGCTCAAAGGCCTTGAGGCCCCAAGAAGGCATTATACTCAGAGTCACATAGATCATTAAAGGAATAGGCTGGAATGAGAACTCTTAAATCTCTGTCTTTGAGTCCAGTTTTTTGCTGTTGTTCCCAAACACTATTCACTATTGATTGAATTTTTACAATTGATTAAATTTTTACAATTGATTGAATTTATTTAATATTTACCAATATTCATTCTGTTGTTTCATGTATCTAATTTACCTATCATTCACTTTGTTGTTATCAATCCATGTCTGTGTCAGATCTATTAAATGGCAAAAATCTATCCAGTAGAGCCAAATTGAGATAATTTATTTGGATACAGAAGAGCCAAAACCAAAATAATTAAGTATTAATTAGTAGTGATGATACTGGTTAAATTAAAAATAGCAACAGACATTTTGGTCCTACAACTGTAACCATCTCTCCATTAGGACTTACACTAAAAAATAAAATGTTAGTATAAGAGATAAGAATGTCCCCGGGGATTCACTTACTGCCTCATGCAAGCTTTATTCAAATCCACAGTGCAAGGATGTCTAATCCTAGTTATTTCTAGGACCATTCCGGGTCAAGCAGGAGGTTTTTCTGGCCTGAGCCATGTTACCTTTGTCTAACTCACTGTGTTAGGACTGGCTTTGATTTCAATTTTGTGCAGCATCTGTATCAAGAAATGCTATTGATTGTCTTGCGTTCACTTTGGAAGAAATTAAATATCACCATGATGTTATTGATTCCTTTTTAATTAAAAGGGAAAATCATTTTAAACTCATTCTTGCTCACAATGTTTTAAACCTCACAAATAATCAATGTAGATAAGGTGGTTTAAAAAGTAAATAAATGAATAAGGGAGCCAAGATGGCAGAGGAATAGCAGACTGAGATGACATCAGATTGAAGGAATTCAGCTAGATAGTTACCAAACCATTCAGAACACCTACAAGCCCAACAGGAGATCAAAGAGAAGAAGAGCAGCAATTCTAGAAACAGAAAATCAGCCACTTTCTGAAAGGTAGGACATGTGAAGAAATGAATCCAAAGCGACGGGAAGATAGACTGCGGGGACTCCAGGGGGAGGTGCCAGCTCCTGGCAAGTGGTGGAGCTGCAGAGAACAAAATTCGAACTTTTAAAAGTCTGCTGCACTGTGGGATATCACTCCAGAGGCTAAAGCGGGGGTGGAGCCCTCACGGGGACAGAGTGGTCTCGGGTCACAAGGGTGACAGAAGGATCAGGGGTGTCTGAGTGTAGCAGAGCTCCCAGATATCAGAGCAGGGAAGCCGACTACAAAGACGGAGCTGAGGAGTGAGCTCTCAGCTTGGGGTTAAATTAAACCATGATCCGCGGCACAGTCAGACCACTGCTCTTTGAGCAGGGACCCCACAAGTGGTAGATGTGGGGAGACTCACCTTTCTTCTCTGGAGGCAGGAAGCTGCTGGATTTGGAGACTCCAAATGGGGCTGTGTGCCAGGGACAGAAATGATCAGTCACAGGCCAGGTGTGCCCGAGTGCAGCCGGAGACCAGGGAGACAGGAGGGATTGAGCACTTTTCTCTGAGGGCCCACTGAGGAGTGGGGCACCGAGCTCTCAGCTCCTCTGGGCCAGAGATTGAGAGGCCACCATTTTCATTCCCGTCCTCCAAGCGGTATGGAAAGTAGTCAGGGAACAAAAGCTCCCGAGAGGGAACCCAAGCAGATTATTTAGCCCGGCCCTTGGCAAGGGCAGTGCAATTCTGCCTTGGGCAAAAACATTTGAGAATCACTACAACAGGCCCCTCCCACAGAAGATCAGCATAAACATCCAGCCAAGACCAAGCTCACTGATCAAGGAGAAGAGCGGAATTCCAGAGGAGGGGAAAGCAAAGCATGGAATTCATGGCTTTCGCCCCATGATTCTTTAGTCTTGAAAAGTTAATTAAATTTTTTTAATTTTATTTTTTTCTTATTCTAACTTTTTAAACTTTTCCTCTTTCCTCATTTAACATTTTTAAACTAGTTTATCTTAACAATAACTTTCTACAAAAATCTTTTTAAGCCTCCATTATTATAGTCACATTTTATCCTTCTTTGTATCTAACTTTATTTTTTATATACATATAGAGTTTTTCCTTCTAAGAAATTTTTGGGATACAATTTCTTCTAATAGATCAAAATATACCCTAAATCTAGCACAGGGCTTTGTTCTAGTCTCCAGCCTGAGTAAATTTTGTCCACTTTCTTTTTTTTCTTTTTCCACTGACTTATCAATTGCTTTTTTAGGATTTTTAAAAAATTTTCATCTTTACAGTCATATTCCATCCCTTCATTGTGTTTACCTTTATTTTTGTATAGATATAAGTTTTTCTTTCTTTAAAATTTTGGGCGGTAGTTTCTTCTAAAACACCAAAATACACCCAAAATCAAGAGGGTGGCTCTAACTCTGGAGAACAGTGTGGAGGTTCCTCAAGAAGTTAAAAATAGAGCTTCCCTATGACCCTGAAATTGTGCTACTGGGTATTTACCCCAAGGATACAGATGTGGTGAAAAGAAGGGCCATCTGTACCCCAATGTTTATAGCAGCAATGGCCACAGTCGCCAAACTGTGGAAAGAACCAAGATGCCCTTCAACAGACGAATGGATAAAGAAGATGTGGTCCATATACACTATGGAGTATTATGCCTCCATCAGAAAGGATTAATACCCGACTTTTGTAGCAACATGGACGGGACTGGAAGAGATTATGCTGAGTGAAATAAGTCAAGCAGAGAGAGTCAATTATCATATAGTTTCACTTATTTGTGGTGCATAACAAATAACATGGAGGACATGGGGAGATGGAGAGGAGAAGGGAGTTGAGGGAAATTGGAGGGGGGAGATGAACCATAAGAGACTATGGACTCTGAAAAATAACCTGAGGGTTTTGAAGGGGCGGGGGGTGGGAGGTTGGGGGAGCCTGGTGGGGGGTATTGTGGAAGGCACGCATTGCATGGAGCACTGGGTGTGGTGTAAAACTATGTATGAATTCTGTTACGCTGAAAAGAAATAAAAAAAAAAAAAAGAGGGTGGCTCTATTCTATTCAACAGTCTAATATAAATATATTTTTTAAAATTAAAAAAAATTTTTTTAAACTTCCTTTAATCACCTTTCTTCTTCCCCCAATTTGGGGTCTCTTCTGATTTGGTTGGCATACATTTTTCTGGGGTCCTTGCCACCCCTTTAGTATTTTATTCTCTAGTTCATGTATTCTTATCTGGATAAAATGACAAGGTGGAAGAACTCAACACACACACACAAAAAGAACAAGAGGCAGTACTGAAGGCTAGGGACCTAGTCAATACGGACATTGGTAATATGTCAGAATTAGAGTTCAGAATGATGATTCACAAGGTGCTATCTGGGCTTAAAAAAGGCAAGGAAGATTTTAGAGAAATCTGTCTGGAGAAATAAAAGCTCTTTCTGGAGAAATAAAAGAACTACGATCTAACCAAGCAGAAATAAAAAATGCTATTAGTGAGGTGCAATTAAAAAATGGAGGCTCTTACTGCTAGGATAAATGAGGCAGAAGAGAGAATTAGTGATATAGAAGACCAAATGTTGGAGAACAAAGAAACTGAGCAAAAGAGAGAAAAACAACTACTGGACCACGAGGGGAGAATTCGAGGGATAAGTGATACCATAAGACAAAACAATATTAGAATAACTGGGATTCCAGAAGAAGAAGAAAGAGAGAGGAGGGCAAAAGGTATACTGGAGCAAATTATTGTTCAGAGTTTCCCTAATATGGGAAAGGGAACAAGCATCAACATCCAGTAGGCACAGAGAAGCCCCTCAAAAATCAATAAAAATATGTTAAAGAAAAAAAAAAAAAAAAGTAAAACTTCCAAGTCTTAGTGACAAAGAGAAAATCCTGAAAGCAGCTTGGGACAAGAAGTCTGTAACATACAATGGTAAAAATATTAGATTGACAGCAGACTTGTCCACAGAAACTTGGTAGGCCAGAAAGAACTGGCATGATATATTCAGAGCACTAAATGAGAAAAACATGCAACCAAGATAACTATATCCAGCTAGGCTATCATCGAAAATAGAAGGAGAGATAAAAAGCTTCTAGCACAAACAAAAACTAAAAGAATTTGTAAACACCAAACCAGTCCTACAGGTCATATTGAAAGGGATCCTCCAAGCAAAGAGAGAACCTAAAGTAGTAGATCAGAAAGGAACAGGGACAATATACAGTAACAGACATCTTACAGGCAATACAATGGCATTAAATTCATATCTCTCAATAGTTACCATGAATGTAAATGGGCTAAATACCACAATCAAAACATACAAGGCGGGGCGCCTGGGTGGCTCAGGGGGTTAAAGCCTCTGCCTTTGGCTCAGGTCATGATCCCAGAGTCCTGACATCAAGCCCCGCATCGGGCTCTCTGCTCGTCAGGGAGCCTGCTTCCCTTCCTCTCTCTCTAGCTGCATCTCTGCCTACCTGTGAGCTCTGTCTGTCAAATAAATAAATAAAATCTTAAAAAAAAAAACATACAAGGCATCAGTATGGATAAAAAAAAAAACCCATCAATATGCTACCCACAAGAAACTCATTTTTAGACCCAAAGACATCTCCAGATTTAAAGTGAGGGGGTGGAAAACAATTTACCATGATAATGGATATACAAAGAAAGCTGGGGTGGCAATCTTACATCAGATCAATTAGATTTTAAGCCAAATACTATAAGAAGAGATGAGGAAGGACACTATATCATACTCAAAGTGTCTGTCCAACAAAAAGATCTAACAATTTTAAATATCTATGCCCCTAACATGGGAGCAGCCAATTATATAAACCAATTAATAACAAAATCAAAGAAACACAGGACAATAATACAATAATAGTAGGGGGCTTTAACACCCCCCTCACTGAAATGGACAGATCATCCAAGCAAAAGATCAACAAGGAAATAAAGGCCTTAAATGATACATTGGACCAGATGAACATCACAGATATATTCAGAACATTCCATCCCAAAGCAACAGAATACACATTCTTCTCAAGTGCACATGGAACATTCTCCAGAAGAGATCCCATCCTGGGTCACAAATCAGGTCTCAGCTGGTACCAAAAGATTAGGATCATTTCCTGCATAGTTTCAGACCACAATGCTCTGAAACTAGAACTCAATCACAAGAGGAAAGTTGGAAGTTGGAAAGAATGCAAATACACGGAGGCTAAAGAGCATACTACTAAGGAATGAATGGGTCAACCAGGAAATTAAAGAAGAATCGAAAAAAGGCAGTCCTGAGAGGAAAATATGTAGTGATACAAGCCTTTCTCAAGAAACAAGAAAGGTCTCAAATACACAACCTAACCCTACGCCTAATGGAGCTGGAGAAAGAACAGCAAAAGAAAGCCTAAACCCAGCAGGAGAAGAGAAATAATAAAGATCAGAGCAGAAATCAATAAAAAAGAAACAAACAAAAAAAACCCCAAAAACAAACAAACAAAAAAACAAAACAACAACAATAACAAAACCAGTAGAACAAATCAATGAAACTAGGAGCTGGTGCTTTGAAAGAATTATTAAGATTGATAAAGCCCTGGCCAGACTTATCAAAAAGAAAAGAGAAAGAACCCAAATAAATAAAATCAGGAATAAAAGAGGCGAGATCACAAACAACATCAAAGAAATACAAACAATTATAAGAACATATTATGAGCAACTATATGCCAGCAAATTTGACAATCTGGAAGAAATGGATGCATTCCTAGAGAGATATAAACTATCAAATCGAACCAGGAAGAAATAGGAAACCTGAAGAGACCCATAACCAGTAAGGAGATCGAAGCAGTCATCAAAAATCTCCCATAAAACAAGAGCCCAGGGCCAGACAGCTTCCCATGGGAATTATACTAAACATATAAAGAAGAATTAATACCTATTCTCCTGAAACTGTTCCAAAAAATAGAAATGGAAGGAAAACTTCCAAACTCATTTTATGAGGCCAGCATTACCTTGATCCCAAAACCAGACAAAGACCCTATCAAAAAAGAGAATTAGAGATCAATATCCTTGATGAACACAGATGTAAAAATTCTCACCAAAATACTAGCCAATAGGATCCAACAGTACATTAAAAGGATTATTCACCACGACCAAGTGGGATTTATTGCTGGCCTGCAAGGTTGGTACGACATCCGCAAATCAATCCTGTGATACAAAACAGTAATGAAAGAAAGAACAAAAATCATATGATTCTCTCAATAGATGCAGAAAAAGCATTTGACAAAGTACAGCATCATCTCTTGATCAAAACTCTTTACGGTGTAGGGATACAGGGTACATACCTCAATATTATCAAAGCCATCTATGAAAAACCCACAATGAATATCATTCTCAATGGGGAAAATCTGAGAGCTTTTCCACTAAGGTCAGGAGCATGGCAGGGTTGTCCATTATCACCACTGTTATTCAACATAGTACTAGAAGTCCTAGCCTCAGCAATCAGACAACAAAAAGAAATTAAAGGCATCCAAATCAGCAAAGAAGAAGTCAAACTATCACTCTTTGCAGATGATATGATACGTTGTGTGGAAAACCCAAAAGAATCCACTCCAAATCTGCTAGAACTTGTACAGGAATTCAGTAAAGTGTCAGGATATCAAATCAATGCACAGCAATCAGTTGCATTTCTACACACCAACAGCAAGACAGAAGAAAGAGAAGTTAAGGAGTCACTCCCATTTACAATTGCACCCAAAAACATAAGATACCTAGGAATAAACCTAACCAAAGAGACAAAGAATCTGTACTCAGAAAACTATAAAGTACTCATGAAAAAATTGAGGAAGACACAAAGAAATGGAAAAATGTTCCATGCTCATGGATTGGAAGAATTTGTGAAAATGTCTATGCTACCCAAAGCAATCTACACATTTAATGCAATCCCTGTCAAAATACCATCAATTTTTTTCAACAAAATGGAACAAGTAATCCTAAAATTTATATGGAACCAGAAAAGACCTCAGATAGCCAGAGGAATGTTGAAAAGGAAAACCAAAGTTGGTGTCATCACAATTCCAGACTTCAAGCTCTATTACAAAGCTCTCATCATCAAGACAGTATGGTACTGGCACAAAAACAGACCCACAAATCAATGGAACGGAATAGAGAGCCCAGAAATAGACCCTCAACTCTATGGTCAACTAATCTTCAACAAAGCAGGAAAGAATGTCCAAAGGAAAAAAGACAGTCTTCTTCAACAAATAGTGTTGGGAAAATTGGATAGCCACATGCAGAAGAATGAAACTGGACCATTTCCTTACACCACACACAAAAATAGACTCAAAATGGATGAAAGACCTCAATGTGAGATAGGAATCCATCAAAATCCTTGAGAAGAACACAAGCAGCGACCTCTTTGACCTCAGCCACAGAAACTTTTTCCTAGAGACATTGCCAAAGGAAAGGGAAGCAAGGGCAAAAATGAACTATTGGGACTTCATCAAGATTGAAAGCTTTTGCACAGCAAAGGAAACAGTCAACAAAACCAAAAGACAACTGACAGAATGGGAGAAGCTTTTGGAAACGACATATCAGATAAAGGATCAGTATCTAAAATCTATAAAGAACTTATCCAACTCAACACCCAAAGAACAAATAATCCAATCAAGAAATGGGCAGAGGACATGAACAGACACTTCTGCAAAGAGGACCTCCAAATGACCAACAGACACACGAAACAGTGCTCCACATCACTCGGCCTCAGGGAAATACAAATCAAAACCACAATGAGACACCACCTCACACCAGTCAAAATGGCTAAAATTAACAAGTCACAAAACAACAGATGCTGGCAAGAATGCGGAGAAAGGGGAACCCTCCTACATTGTTGGTGGGAACGCAAGCTGGTACAGCCACTCTGGAAAACAGCATGGAAGTTCCTCAAAAAGTTGAAAATAGAGCTACTCTATGACTCAGCAATCACACTACTGGGTATTTACACTAAAGATACAAATGTAATGATCCGAAGGGGCAGGTGTACCCGAATGTTTATAGCAGCAATGTCCACAATAGCCAAACTATGGAAAGAACCTAGATGTCCATCAACAGATGAATGGATAAAGAAGAGGTGGTGTATAGATACACAATGGAATACTATGCAGCCATCAAAAGAAATGAAATCCTGCCGTTTGTGACAACGTGGATGGAACTAGAGGGTATTATGCTTAGCGAAATAAGTCAATCAGAGAAAGACAAGTATCATATGATCTCCCTGATATGAGGAATTTGAGAGGCAGAGTGGGGGGTTTGGGGGTAGGGAAGGAAAAAATGAAACAAGATGGGATCGGGAGGGAGATAAACCATAAGAGACTCTTAATCTCACAAAACAAACTGAGGGTTGCTGCAGGGAGAGGGGTAGGGAGAGGGTGGTTGGGTTATGTATATTGGGGAGGGTATGTTCTATGGTGAGTGCTGTGAAGTGTGTAAACCTGATGATTCACAGACCTGTACCCCTGGGGCTAATAATATATTGTATGTTAGTAAAAAATTTTTTAAAAATAAATAAATGCATTCCAACTCAGTAAGAAGGAAATAATGCTTTTTCTTCTAACATGATTATGATATTATTGATAGATAACCTTTCTTCAAGACCCATACTATGGTAGGCATTTTGTCTATATCATTCCGTCTAATCCTCAATAACATTTCAAGGTAGTATTATTAATCTTTATATTTCTATGACTTTTTGAAAGATGCATTTTCTTGATTTTATTTGCTAGTAAATCTGACATAAACAATAGTTTTCCTGCATTGTAGCAAAGATCTCTTCCAGGAGAAGTGTGTTAAGCTATTAAAAATCACATTAAGCACAGATTGCATACCAGCATAAACTAGTGGCATGTCTTTCAGAAGGCTAGTGTGTACCACAGGAAGGAGGAGGAGGGTGAGGGGTTGCTTACCTAAGACTTACTTTATACTAGAGGCTCTGCTAGTATAAAGACATTTCACATGGTTTAATTTAATGTTTACATTAACAAGATACTGTTGTCTGTATCAACAGGAAAAGATGGTACAAACTGAGTCATTTGTGGAAAATTTAATAAAGGAGTCCTCTGCAGAATTGTGGGCAAAGTTAGTGGAAAGCACTAAAGGAAAGTGAGTACCCTGGGGCTAGAATCAACAGGGAACCAGAGAGAAGTTACAGCCAGGTGGCCACAGCTGGGGAAGAGGGCATTCACTGGAACTAGGAGAAATTGCTTTTACAGAGGGGGACTGCAGTGGAAGAAAATAACTAAGCCTCCTACCCTCTGCCTCCTGCTTGCTCCCCATTGGCTGAACCCAATCAGAAGCCAGAGCTACAGAGCCTATAAACGAAGTTCATGTACTCAGCCTCCTAAGACACAGCAGGGTGGAGAAGGCAGAGTTAGGGCAGAGAAGGAGGGCAAATAAGAGGTATCCACACATCCTATTTTAAAGATGAACAAATTGAGAATCAAAGGAAATAACTTCTGCAGTCACACAGGCAAAACAGAATTTATACTTGGATCTTTCTAGTTCTCTGTGCGTTTTACATGCTAACTACCCTACTGAACTTGGCAGAGGGGAAAACTACTTATATTTTTCATCATAAGGAGCATTTTCCAAAATTCCAATTCTATTTCCTTCTTTTAACTTGCATATTCTAACATCCCCAGGAAAACCCAGTGAGAGATGGTTACTTACAGCATCATATTTCAATTGGACCCTCGAGGAAACTCTATATACCATCTCTTTCATCTCCTTTGATTCTGATTCCTAATAAGGACAATTCCTCTACAGAGTGTTTTAATTACTCAAATCAACAAATCTTTATTAATTGCTTAATATGCACCACAGTTGTTTTCAACACTATAGAGGACACAACAAACATATATGACATGGCCTGTACCTTTCAGTCCTCATAATCTTATTGAGTTTTTTGTTTTGTTTGTTCATTTGTATTTTTAAAAATATTTTATTTATTTATTTGACACAGAGAGAGAGGGAGCACAAGCAGGGTGAACAACAGAGGGAGAGGGAGAACCAGAGTCCCTGCTGAGCAGGGAGCCCAATGTGGGGGCTCGATCCCAGGACTCTGGGACCATGACCTGAGTTGAAAGCAGACGCCCAACTGACTGAGCCACCCAGGTGCCCATGTCAATTTGTTTTTAAAGGCATTATAAAAGCTCCAGGAGACCAGGAATTCCATTTGAGCTAGATGGATGCCTGGCATATAGTAGGTGCTTAACAAAATTTAATTAATTAGTGAATAATAAAAAGAAATAAAATAGTGGAAACCAAATATAAGGAAGCTCATAAAGGTGTGCCATGAATAGTAAGGGGTTAGGAGGCTTGGGAAGGATGAAGATCAGGGAGGATTACAAAGACTGAGGAAGCTTGTTGAAAATGGAGATGTTCAGGGGAACTTGGAAAGGTGAATGCGGTTTCACACATAAGAATGGAAAAGACATTTTGGTATTTTACTGAGGGATTTTGGACAGCTGAAAGAGGAAATGGTTCAAGGGACTAGGTTTTTCCTACAGAAATTCAGGGCAGACAAGGTCAAAGGGAGATATTTGCCTTGATGGATCTCCCCTTCCTCCCACTCAGGGGCATCTCCTTTTCTCAACAATGTCTACTGTTTTAGGTTGGATGATAATCAGGAAAACCTGCCTGTCTAGCCTTCTTTCTTAGCATAAAGCTTTGTTTAGTGACTTCTAGCAGTAAACTAAGAATTTGTTTTAAGATCTCAGCTTAGCTATCCCTGCCTCTGGGACGTTTTCCTCAAGACTTTGAGGCTCCAAATATATTCCTCCCTCAGCTCCTATCATGTTCAGAGTTTCTGCCATCATAGCAGTGATGTGTAGTCTAGCTGGAGTGTATTAAGGTGGCTTGTAGTAAGGTTTCCTTCTGCACAGTTAGTGGCAAGAGGCCTGGGACTGTCTCCCTGCTGCCATACAATGTGTGAATGTCTGTGTTACCAATAAGCCGTAGGGAGGATTTTAAGCTATTTTATGAATATGATTCTATTTAATCTTTTCTCAAATACTGTATTTCAAGCTGAAAAAGGTGCTTTCTTTGGTGAAAGGATTTTTTTTTTATCCCTGAAAATTATATTGTAGATGTATCTAGGCCAGGACTAATGTGGTTTGGGACATAGGGTGTTCAACATTGGACCTTGGTTTGTCCAGAACTAAGGGCCTCTTGGGGTGTGGGATTCTTAGCATTGAATCCCCCCAAATACCAGGCAAACTGGGGTGAGGTGGCCCCACCCTACTGGGAAAGGAAAATTATACTATGCTTCCACTCTGCATTATGCTACGCCTGTAAATCCAAGTTAAGTTTTTGTTAGTCCTGCAAAATGGAATTTCTGACCTTGCTTTTTCATCCCCAAACTTAATGGAACATTAGGTCTCAGTAGAAAAGCACTCACCCTGTGACTAGTAGCCAGTCAAAGCTGAGAATTCTTAGGCTCTGTCAATTCATGTTGCTTTTAGCATACCACAATAATTGTTTCTCTCAAAGACACCTGTTAGGCCTTGTGATATAACTGAACTTTCAAGCAGGGAGTTTGCCCTTCAGGTGTTTCATTACGGATGGATTTTTAAGAAGTGTTTTCATGGTGGTTGTTCTTAATTCCCAGAAGCTACTTGAGGGAGAATTACCTCTATCCCTCGGAGGAGATACTTGGTTGGAACATAGCATTCATAACCGAGCACTTGAGCACTATTTGAATTGAACCCAAGGGAACTGAATTTCGGTTCAATTTACCCCATTATTTCTTTACTGGGTTCCTTGGTTTTCCTGTAGGAGAAAAAGGGGCTGGTAGGTGATACAACAAAGAACAAAATCATATAAGATTTTGAAAAATAGATTTTCTTATTGAGGAAATGAGTTGGATGGAATATTAAATGTTGGAAGGACTCTCCAGTCTAATACTCAGAGCTAGAAGAGAGGCAGCTACTGAGCTTTTTCATTAGCTTGGAATCTACCAAATGATTATTAAGCTTAACTCAGGCAGCTCGAATGATTTTCTGGAACAGCAGGGATACTGATACACACACACAAAACTCCCCCTATGTTTGATATGCTTGTGAGTGATTGCAGCTTAAAAGCCTAGCCCATGTGTTGTCTCATTTTTATGGATCACAGGCACAAATCAGAAAAAGGCAATACTAAGTCATTCTTCTGAGGCAGAAGTCTACTAGTGTATACAATTACTGGCTTTTAAGGAGTGTACTAAGCTTTTTACATGGGCTATTTTATCATTTTCTCCTCACATAAAACCCACCAAGTAGATACATTATGATGATCTTTGTAGATGGAAAAAAAACAACAATCAAGTCATGAGTTTAGGAAGCTTGTTTTTTTTTGAAAGCAAAAATGTAAGGGTTAAAATTCAGGTATATGACCGTAGAGTTCCATGCTTATTTACCACACCACAGGTCTGACATATAAGTGAATAAATAGCCCCAGAAATGGTCTGCAGAATAGTTTTTGAAATTCTTGGGTAATTCCCTGTAACATCAAAGAGGTAACTTTGGTGTTTGGTTTTGTAATGACAACATTTCTGAGTTCCTTACTTTAAAAAAAAAATTACTCCCAAACTAGTACAAAAATTGCCAATTGTCCTCATTAGGTGCATATTGTGAAACCAAATCCTGGGGCACCTGGGTGGCTTGGTTGGTTGAGCATACGACTCTTGGTTTCAGCTCAGGTCCTGATCTCAGAGTCATGAGATCAGGCCCCATATCAGTCTCCACACTCAGCACAGAATCTGCTTCAGATCTCTTTCCCTCTTCCTGTGCCCCACCTGCTCATCTCTCTCTCTCTCTCTCTCTTAAATAAATAAAAAAAATCTAAAAAAGAGAATTTTCCTATCCAAGAATCTCCATCCTAACTTTTACAAAATGAATTTTGACTTAAGAAAAAATATCAATGGGGGAAAAAATGAAAATAGAACGTAACATGGGATATGAATTTTAAAGGATGAAACTATTTATTTATTTTCCTTCCAAAGTCGCTCTTTTCTGAGATTCATTAGGTTCACAGTTTTGCTTTTTTCACTCTTGAGTGACTCTGTAGTTTTTGTTTAGTTGTTGTTGTTGTTTTGCTTTTTATTAAGTTTTTTATCTTAATTCCAGTTTGGTTAACAGTGTTGTATTAGTTGCAGGTATACTAAGATAACAGTTTTTCATAGAACACGTTTCTTTTTTACATTATGTTTCTTATGTCCAAATAAAATACTTATCCTTTTATAATCCTATAATATTGATTCAGTTCCTTTCAAAGTGAAATGTATGGAACCATAAAATTTTTGAAGAAAAAGTAAAGTAATAAAGTTATAATTCCTTACATCTTTGCAGCAACTGGGATACAGTTATTATTGTTATAATCCTCACATTATAGATGAGGAAACAAAACCAAAGGTAAAGTGAATTGCCTAGAGTACCTATCAAGCAAATGGAAAACCCTACATTGGAAGCCAGTTTTGAAAGAAGCAATGATTTCTGTTGGCCCTAATAGCCATCCCAGGAAATACAGGGTCATTCCCTGGGTCATTCCTCCAGCACTTGAGCTTCTATGGGAACCAAGCACTTAGAACCTTATAGAAATAAATGTCACCATTAAAAATGAGTAAGCCCTGGGGCACCTGGGTGGTTCAGTTCCTTAGGCATCGGACTCTTGATTTCAGCTCAGGTCACAGTGTCGTAAGGTGGAGCCCAGTGTCAGGCTCCCTCGGGCAATGCGCTGAGTGTGGAGCCTACTTAGGATTCTCTCTTTTCCTCTTCCTCTGCCCTCTCCCAGCTGTCTTTTGCATGAGCACTCTCTCTGTCTCTCTCTCATGGATCACCAGGGTTGATTCAGCTGATCTGGCTGGCGAGGCGGGTGCCCCCTTCCTCCCTCACCACTGCATGTGTGTCTCTCCTGAAACTGTATGCTCCCACGAAGAAGACCTTCCCCGATAGAGGAGGACCGTTCTTCAGTCAAGGGTATACAAGTAGCTGTGCCCCCCTGCTAGAACCTCCAAACAAGCTCTTAAATATAAATAAATAAATAATAAACAAACAAACAAACAAATAAATAAAAAGGAGTCACTCTTAACTGTAAGCATTCACCAAGGCCCTAAGGCTCTTTCCCTCACAGTATCTGCCTTCTATATCCAATCCTAGATCTGTATACTGTTTTCACTGATGCTAGAACTAGTCTGGATTGATTGAATTCATCTGGATGAAAAAAATATATATATTGCTCATCAAGGATTTTTAAGCCGGGTGATTTACCATGTGGCTAGATGCCCTACCCATCTGAATAAACCTCTGATTACCATTAATAAAAGGAGAAGGATACGAGCTTTTCCCGAGATTATTTGCTATTGACAAGTCACTTCCATAATGATAAAGTTGCTGATTCTCAAGAAAATCTTTTAGGTAGAAGGATATGCTATTTTTAATAATGTTGCGTACTTCTATGGTTGAGGGTAGTCTAAGGAAAAACAGATGAACTCTTCCTATGATTAATACATTTAAGGATGTGAGGGCGATCTGGCTGCAACATCTGTCACCCCACTGATCGCCAGGGTTGATTCGGCAGATCTGGCTGGCTAGGCGGGTGTCCCCTTCCTCCCTCGACCCTCCCCGATAGAGGAGAGGACCGTTCTTCGGTCAAGGGTATACGAGTAGCTGCGCTCCCCTGCTAGAACTTCCAAACAAGGTCCATTTGTAGGAGAACGTAGGGTAGTCAAGCTTCCAAGACTCTAGACACATCCAAATGAGGCGCTGCACGTGGCAGTCTGCCTTTCTTTGAAAAAAAAAATAAATAAATAAACAAACAAACCCAAAAAACCATTTATATAGAAGAAATTTCAAGGGTCTTTCAATGTTGTTGGATTAACCACAGACTTACACTGATGTTTCTTATTAATTCCCTTATAACTGATTATTGTAATCCTGGTAATAAAATTTAATATTTATAGGCACTTAAAGTTTACAAAATAATATCCCCATATTTTAATTTTACTTTTTGGCACCAAGAGAGTCTGAAACTAAAGCAGAAAAGTAATCACTAGGATTCATATTTTTTTATTACCCTGTTTTTTTTATAAAGAACTATATACCTTCTGGCAAAAAGTTAGTTCCTAGAAAAATCATGAAACTTGCTATGGATAGTCAGAGGCCCAATTTCATACATAGACAAACCAATACACAAAAACAAAGATAAATCTAAAGTCATGGACCATCAGGATTTACTAAGTCACAATTTACTAAGAGGCAGCAGATACTGAAAGCTAATTCTACAGCAACCAAAGATCTGAATGCAAGGTCAGCTACTCTGTTTTCAGAGTAAGAAACGTTGATGAGCCTCTTGGCTTCTGTGAGCCTTTATTTTCCTGTCTGTAATATAGGGCCAGCCACAGCCCCTCGGCTGTTTTTGATGCTATGTTCACTGTAAAGGGCTATACTGAAGGGACCAATGACCAGAGGCCCTGCATGAGGACACTCTAACAGTGAGCAAATTGGCAAAACAGTCCAGGTTCACAGGGAGAAATACGTCATCTACACTGAATGATTCCAGCATGACAGAACCAATGGTACAACTGTCCATGTGGGCATTGACTTTAGCAAGGTGGTTATCACTAGACTAGACCAGACAAAGACTGGATAAAGACTAAGAAAAGATCCTTGAATGTAAAACTAAATCTCATCAAGTAGGGAAAAAATTGGGTAGGGGGAGGTAGGGTAAATGTAAGGAAGAAACAATTGAGAAGATACAGGAATAAAGTAATCTTATATATAGCTTTCAAAAAAGCCTGTTAAAATGAAAAAGAAAATTTTAATGTTACACAAGTTACCAAATCGAGGCTCAATGTCCTTGTTTGTAAAACAGGAAGAATGTTAATAGCTACGTTGCAGGACTTTTTTTTTTTTTTTCTCCCTCAGATTAAATGAAAAGATATAGACCTGTGAAAATGCTGTTCAAACTATAAAGCACATGCTAGCCAGACCACACTGGTAGAGAAAAGGAGCACATCTACAGCTGAAGGATACTTTGATATCTTTGGGTCCTGCTTTACATTCACATATGAGTTAAAGAGAAAATTAATCCTATGGAAGGTTATTATATAAGTCATGTTTTTAACCTGATTAGAAAACCAGTGTCTGCTATTCTGAAGGCTTTCCTCTTTTCCCACATTGGGTATGTGAGGGTTGCTCCAGGTTATATCCTGGTCTCTTTCCTACCCCCTCTACTATCCCAGGCCATCTCATTCACACCCATAACTTTAGTCTCCATTGATCTAACCGTGCCTCCTATATTCTGTTTTCAGCCCAGTTCTTTTTGGGGCCTTTAGATTGGTATAGCCAACTGCCTACTGGATATCTCCATCTTTATGTCCAAAGATACCTCAAACGTAGCTGGACCAAACAGCCCTTCCCTCTCCCACCCTTCCTTCTTCCTCTGTGCTTTCCATCTTTTTGAATGGTTTCACCATCCACTGAGTTTCTCGGGGAGAAATTTTGGTTTGACATTGACTTTTCAATCTCCACTGTTCCTCAAATCTAATCAATCACCAAATATTGTCCTTTCTGCTATCTAATTAAATCCTATGCATTTATATTGTCTTCTACCCAGGCTATGTCACCATCAACAGTCTTCTGAATTGTTTCTAGTCCTCAACCTCCATTTTCTCCCAATCCATTTTCCATATTGTGTCCTGAATGATCTTCCTGAAATCCAAAGTTAATCAAGTATTCCCTATGCTTTAAAACCTCTGATGGCTTCCCCATACCCAACAACTTAACATGGCTCACAAGGGCTTCATGATCTAGTTTCTGCTTATTCTCAAAGCCCTCCTCTATTACCTTCAAGAGAGGAGGGCTATACACACCAGCTTTACTGAGTCTCTTCCATTATGCCATATTTCCTTTTGCCTTTATACTTTAGTATACGCCAGATCTTCTGTTTAAAACACTCTCTCATTCTTCCTGCAAAACACACACACACACACACACACACACACACACACACATACCCACTGTACTCTTTTAATTCATAGTTAATTTTTTAACTCTTACATTAAACTTTCCATCGTCTAGGACACTTTCTTTATCCATCCCATTCTGAAGTCTGGGCAAGGTATTTCCCAATACATTCCTGGTACTTCCACCATCATAAAATTATATTGTAATCACCAGATTACTCCCATGTCATCTCCATGAAACCATACAAGTGGTAAGGATCAGATCTGTCTTTTATATCCCTCTCTCCTTGGGTAGTAGCTGGGATTCAACCAGAATCGCAGAACCACAGGGGATACATATCATGATTTTTCACAAGGAATTGGCCTGTGTGTTTGTGGGGGCTGGTTAGATGAATATGAAATCTGTAGGGCTGGTATGAAGAAGGAGGCAGGAACTAATGGACATGAGTTGAAGCAGTTGTCCATGGGCCAAATTTCCCCTTCAGAGAAGCCTACCTCTGATCTTAAGACCTTTCAACCGACAGACTCAGACCCAACTCACCTGGATTATCTAAGATAATATCCTTTATTTACAGTTAATTATGGACTTTAATCACATCTTCAAAATACCTTTATGGCAACATCTGGATAAGTGTTTTAATAAACAACTGTGGACTACAACCTAGCCAAGTTGACAAATAAAGCTAAAGACCACACCTTAGTACTTACTATATGGTGGGCCCTCAATAAATATTTGTGAAATGAATGGCTGCATTAACTATTTTATTCAGTAAGGGCACCTCTGGGGTACATGTGAAGCACCCCACTTTGTACTATACACATAGGCACTATCATGTTATTTACACTTCATACCTTAAAATCTGTGAGTCTTGGGAGGGTACACTTGAAAGGAAAAAGTTACATCTTTTGTGCCACTCATGGTCCTTCTGGTTTCTTCAGAGGGAATCAAATCACATCATTAAATGGAGCAGGCTTGGAGCTTCCTGAGGATAGCAGCATTTGTGTTATTCGTGTTCTTGTTGTTCTGGTGCTCTCTCAGCCCTCCCACCCTGTATGTGTACAGTAACTGCTCAGTGGAGATCTGTTAAAAAGGACAAAAGTAACCTGCTAAGACCTTTTAAAAAAAAAAAAGAAACACGATAGATTTTGAAGTGGTACTGGCTGCTGTGGGTCCTGTATCTTTTAAAAATAAAGATATAATTTAGATATGATAAAATTCGCCCTTCTGTTTATCCTTCTGAGAGTTCCGACAAAGGCATATAGGAGTTCATTATTCAGAAACCCTGCCATGCACCTTAGAGTCAACCCTCCCCCACCCAGTCCTGGCAATCAGTGTGACCTATCTCAAGGTATTGCCTTTTCCAGACTGTGAATCATACAGCATGTCATATCAAATGAAAAGATTCCAGAATCATTTGGGTATGGCATAATGCATTTTAGATTCCTCCATGTTACCCTGTTTCAGGTTCAATAATTCGTTCCTTTTTCTTGCTGAATACTATTCCATCACACGGATGTATTGTGGTTTGCTTATCCACTATGGGCCTTGCTGTTAATTACTCAAGATCTGTCTCTCTTCATTCTTCCTCAGTCCTTTTCTCTATCTCTGCCCTCAAAGAGGCGAAGCACTATTCTATTTGGTCAGGTTGAAGAACACTTATTAGATTCCATTTTGGGGTTGGATCCTTGTGAGTTGCATTAAGCAACTAGGTCATTTTTTTTCTCTCAAAATACAGTTGTGTGGCTAAAAGAGAAGGTTTTGTTTGTACTTCTCCTCTGTCGCACACTAACTGTGCAATCTTGATCAAGTTACCTAATCTCTGTGTGCCTATGTTTCTTCGTATGGGTAATGCAGAGGATAACAGTCCTTACTGACTGAGGTGATGAACATCAAACCAGTTAATAATTACAAATGGTACACAGCAGTGCCTGGCGTATCATAAACTCTTAGTAAGTTGGCTGTTATTATTTAGAGCCATTTTGACACATGAAAGGGGCTTTACTGTGAATAAAGATAGGATGTATAAAACTTAAAGAAAAGTCTGCTCTTGCTCCATTGTCTTGGGAAGGTGGTTTGGGCAGAGAGACAGGAGCTGGAGATTCTGTGTGGCCATAAGTTATGACGTCACCCTGTAGGTGGTGGTGTGGAGTTGTGTATTTCTTTACCTTTTGCCAGTGGAAAGCTGCCTAATATGTCTTCGTGCACTCTTCCCATTGCCCCTACTCTGAGATAATTGGATTGACCTAGCCGGTGGAAGAGCTGTGTCTGGGTGAATTACGAGTTTGGCATTTATCTGATTCACACAGTTCCCTTAGCAATAGAAGCACAGACTTGCTGGAAAATATTGCTGCCTCAATCCTTGTGTGGGCTCTCAGGTCACGTCACTCCTGTGGATGGCTTGCCACCACCCTCAGCACTATTCTGTACACATTTCCAGTCTTTGCTGGGTTGTCCCTGGAAAAGGGCAACAGGAGAACAACAGGCAAAAAATAATTTTATTTTCCCTTTAGTATGACCACTTTGAACTTGAAATATTGATAAAATGAGTTCCTCCAACCAAGCTTGTAGTTCCCATGCCTCAATAAAATTGTTGTAACTTTCACTCACTGTATCCACTTTGCTGGATGACAATTCCTTTGTTCATTTTATTCTCGAAGCCCAGTATTTACTTCATTTATACAATCTTCCATTGAGATTTTATAGACCCATTTTTCTTCAGATGTGACTCTATATCTCTATAATCCTTGAGCTTCTATTTTTTATAAGTGGTCTAAGCTCCTGAAAATCCTGAGTAATTATAAAATGGTAAAATGGTATAAAAATAAATGATCTCTGGCTCATAAGCTTTCTGATATAAAAAGAAACCTTTTTCAGTTTTTGCCTTTTTTAAATGATAAAGCGTTCTTGTACAAGTTACAGGAGTATAGCTTAGATTTTAAAAATTCAGATAAACAAAAAGGGAAAATTTAAGTTAGCTAAAGTACTACCACACAGAAATAACCTCTTGTTTTATTGGGTTTTCCCAGAATTACCAATCAATCTGATCTATGCATAAAACAGGAGCCTCATGCTTTAACTTTGTATACAAATGATGCATTTCTAGCTTACTTTATTTAATGTACACTATTATTTTGATGGCTTTGTGATTTTATGGTATATTTATATCTTTATCACTAAATAATATTTATATACACACACACATATATATATGTATACATGTGTGTATGCCTGTTTACTGACCTTCTCTCCATTCATCTATGTATTCCAATGTTATTCTCATGACACATAGTTTTTGTAACTTTATAGCACTTTTTCATATTTAATTGGACAAGTTCTCCCTCATTGCTCAGTTTCAAAATTTGAACTAAGGGATTTGTAAATGACAACTGTCTAATCTTAGAAGACTGTTGTAATTTTAAATATTTCCCCCACTCTATTACTCATATTTCACCACTGTGCAAACACACACACACACACACACACACCCCTTAAAGTAGAACTATTAAGGGAAAATGGTGAAGTAACATCCTTCCCTTTCATGGGCTTCTCCTCTGGGGGTTCTTGGAGAGGCCCAGTGTTCTCAAGATCTCTCTATCAATTCCCATCAAATCTCCCTTGGACTTAATGGTCCTGTTAGAAAGGAAAAACAATCCCATATCAGATTTTCCTCTTGTGGATATGTGCATTTTAGTATGATTCCTCTTCATTGTCCTCCCTCCCTCCCTCCCCCAAATAAAATCTTGATTCTGGAATTTCAGTTTTCTAGACACGATCCACCAAGCAAGAAATTTTTCATCCCTATGGGTAACCATATATTTTACAAACTACAGACCTGGTTCTGACCCTGAAAATCCAGACAAATATATCATGCTCCTTGTCAGTATTTTCAAGTTTAAAATAATTCTCTGGCATTAAAATTAATACTAACTGCTATTATGTATACTGAAGCCTCTCCCATTTATAGAAGTTACAGTAATGGAGAACAAGGAGAAACTGAAACAGAGGAATGCTGTGATAAAACAGTGTTTGAGGCATTGAGAGGAATTCATATGCAGGATGACCTGCCAGAGAAAGGAGCTGGAGATAAAGGAATCATCTGGGTCAAGGGCTGGTAACCTGGAGGCAAACCGGAATCAGCTGTAGAGTGTTGATAGCTACCTATACCTTGCTTGCAGGAGCAATTACACCCCAGCATCTTGGATGGAGTTGGGGTGCTGGTTTACCCTCGGTTTGCTTTAAAGCTCTGAAGGTAATTTTAAAAATGATTTACTTATTATTATGTTAAAATACGGATAACACAAAATTACGGTTTTAACCATTTTTAACTGTATGATTTCTGATGATTTTAATCTTGACTCTAAATGCATTCTGGCTAAGGGGATGGAGAAAGGTATATATGTATGGGGCAGGTAGAAAGCTTTTAAAACCATGCAGCTTGGAGCATCTGGGTGGCTCAGTCGGTTAAGCAGCTGCATCAGCTCAGGTCAGAATCCCAGGGTCATAGGATGGAGGCCAGCGTTTGGATTCCTTGCTCAGCGGGGAGCCTGCTTCTCCCTCTCCCTGCCTCTTTCCCTGTTTGTACTTCCTCTCTGCTTCTCCCTCTCCCTGCCTCTTTCCCTGTTTGTACTTCCTCTCTCTGACAAATAAACAAATAAAATCTTAAAAAGAAATACTGTTTAAAAAAATGCAGCTTATCCTTATGTGTAAATTGATCTATGACATCTGTGATTTTCAGCCAATCACTTGGCAAATTCATGGTGACGCTCACTAAATACTAACAAATTTGAGTTACCAAGATTAAAGACTAAAAAAGTAGTGAATTAGAGCAATCACTTATGTAGTCAAAAGCAAAATTTTTATATAAATTATTGTCCACCTCAGGGCTTCTTTTGATTTATAAGTACATCCCCGATTTAGTAATGAGGCCTTTTTTTTTTAAATTTCAAGATACTTTATTTTCCACAATACCCACCACCAGGCTCCCCCAACTTCCCACCCTCCGCCCCTTCAAAACCCTCAGGTTATTTTTCAGAGTCCATAGTCTCTCATGGTTCATCTCCCCCCCAATTTCCCTCAACTCCCTTCTCCTCTCCATCTCCCGTAATGAGGCCTTTTCATGCTGGATAGCCAATGTTTGAAACTCCCATTTTACTGATTTATAGCCCTGCTTTCTGGCAAAAGCTACACATTTTAGCTATTGCACTCAGGCTCTGTGTGTGTGTGTGTGTGTGTGTGTGTGTACATGCTTTCCCAGTATAAATCTTTAAATAATTCCTCAGATTATCAGCTCCAAATATAAATCATCACCTAAAACATCACTAAATGTTGCTACAATTATTAAACGTGCAGAAACCTTGTCTCACAATCAATTAAATTAAATCAAGCTACAGAGAATCAAACCCCGGAAACAACTCTTACCTCCACACAGGGTAAGTCTGCAAAAGTAAAAGCTTTCTTTTCTCTAGTTTTCTTCCACTTAGTTTCCCAGCAACCACATCTACCACCCCACAGAAGCAGCAGTCACTGTTAATCATTATAAATTTCATCCTCAGGTTCTTTTCAGTGGTCGTTAAATGTTGCACAGGAGGAGAAATAATTTTCCCTTTACCCTACTAAGTTCTTGGCTGAGACCCCCACGATAAAGGACAGATTAAGGAGAGAAAAACAAAGAGAAGTTTATTAACGTGCATACCTCATGTATACATGGTCCAAGCCACAACTTAAATACCAGCTCAGGTAAAGACAAAACATACGTATTGGGAGGTGCTGGGGTAGCAATTCACAGGAAGAAAAGAGAAGGCAATGTTTAGTCAACAGAGATGGTCCTGCAGATGCAGATGTGTCTCTCAAGTGAAAAAGATCTCTTGGAATAGCCCTCTTGCTGGCATGGGCTCCTTTCTAATGCAAATTTCCATTATAATTACAGATTTCTCTTACAAAAGCGTACTCACTACTTTGTTTTCAGAGCTTCTCCTGTGTGTGCAGTTCGGTGGTGGGGGGGAAAAGTGCTTATACCAAGGAAGCATATTTTGGGGGCTTTTATCCTGTGGCTCTTCAAATCGCAGCAGGAAGGATTGTGACAATAGAAATGACCAGGCCCTATGGAAATCAGCATGTCTGAATGTGGTAGAGAATAGCTCATTTCAATCCTTGACTTCTAGAATAAAAATAGAGACATCCTCAGAAAGTAAGTAATCAATGGTCCACTGTATCAAGGTATAAGGAATCAATTACAGGGAGCAGTGTGTCAAAGTTAATGTACAAGATCTTTTTCTTTAAGTTTTGGAAGTTGACTCTATACAAATCCAGGTTAAAATCCTGAAAAACAATTGCTTCCCTTTGAACTTAGCATCAGATTTGAAGTAGAAGGTTTAAGAAAAGAAGCCGATCCAAGTGCTTCCAAAATTTTTCCTTCGGATAAGTAAAAGGATCATTTGGTTAAGATCAGAAACTTGATATTTGGCTATTTTGTTATGAACCAACCAAAAAATAATTTTTTTGAAAATCTACAACCCTCTTCTCTTGAAGAGCTCTGAATGGATTATTCTTTCAAGCGACTTCGACAGTTGGGCAAATCCAAAACACAAAATGAACAATGTGTTAAATCAGAGAATCAATATTTCTAATTAATGGCAAAGGAGCAGTTATCTATCATAGTCTCCTTTCTTGGGAAACAACTGTGTGCCATTTTAGGGATGCTAAAGAAATGGCTAATAATAGAACTTCTTAACGTTAACATTTGTGTGCTATACTGTGCAGTCCCATCATGATAAGACAAGGTGAAATGTTTCTGGACTCACCGAAACTCTAGGCTATCTCTCAAAGGACAAAGAACCTTAACTAAGTGTGTCAGCTCAAGCCGCTAGAAGGCAAGTGTGTTTGCCATATTGTGCGACTCTTACAGCCTCACTAGGGAAACAGGTTAAGAATGGAATCCCTCTCGGGGCACCTGCGTGGCTCAGTGGGTTAAAGTCTCTGCCTTCTGCTCAGGTCATGATCCCATGGTCTTGGGATCGAGCCCTGCATCGGGCTCTCTGCTCAGCGGGAAGCCTGCTTCCTCCTCTCTCTGCCTACCTCTCTGCCTACTTGTGATCTCTGCCTGTCAAATAAATAAATAAAATCTTAAAAAAAAAAAAAAAAAAGAATGGAATCCCTCTCAACCACCAGGGGCTCAGGTTCACTCCCACTCTAAGAGAGAATTTGATTAACACTGAACTTCCTGAAACTGACTTGAGCTCTTATTGCAGAAAACTATTAAGAGAATGTCAAGCAGGTAAGTCATCAGCAAAGATGAACTTCTGGATGAAAGGTCATGAAAAGAAAGTGGAAAAGTGTACTAGAAAAAATTTTGATTAACAATGGGGATACACTGGGGGAATAATGGGGAATTTGAATAAAGTGATTAAGAAGACAGGATTTATCCAAATGATAATGGCAAGTCACCCAAGTAAACAATAGTGAGGCTTGTAACCCTCCTTATTACTGGCGTGGAATATTTGGGTTGAAGATGTTCTTGTTCACAGTTATGGCGGCACTGGTCTGTTTAGTAGGTTGCTTGGCTCCCACCCACAGAAGGATCAAGCACATGCAAAAATGTCTCTTTCTCTTATTAGAGCCTGTGTGGAGAACAAGACACACCATTAAGTTCTGTTCTAGACTGTCATAACTATACCTCTGAGGACCCAGACAGCAGCAAGTTAGAATGTGCAGGTTTCTCAACCCATCACACAGCTGATTCGGAGAATCAAATGCCAGGCATTACTGTTCATGGGTTAGAAGGAAGCATCTTCTGTGGAGCCTCTGCTGAATAAGAAAATAGGCTCATCTTTACCAGTTTGTGAACTCCCTCACAAAAGATGCTAAGCATGGAGAGTCTGTTTTGAAGCCCCATGATACTAAGAGAAAAGTTCTGGAAAGGAATAAAAAGGGAACAGAAGAACCCAGAAACAACCGCTGGTTTTGCATGGTACTTTCCAGAAGAGAAACCGGCTGTGGAACAGACTGCAGGTGTTTGATATGTCAGCTGTGGACATGACTGGCAGCTCTGTGCTTTCAGAATGATTAATCACCCCACAGTTACCTCTGAGCCGGTGGTGCTGCTGAGAGCTGTTTAACATTCCAGTTCCATTGTTGAGTTCTGGACTTGGAGGGCCTCTAGTGGCTGTCATTCTCATTAGGAGGAAAAAAAAAAAAAAAAAAAAGGAACTGCTATGTCATCTAAAGAGTTTTATGACCAGAATCTAAAATGTGACCGTTCTAAGGCTGCCCTCTTTTTAATAGGGAGTTTTGCAGTGACTAAAAGGCAAGTGAGACCTGTAACAGAGGAACAATAATAGTGGTACTTCTTGACTTTGTGTTATTCAGTCAGTGGTTCTCTGATTAAATAATATAAGTGGTTCTCTGATTAAAATAAGAGAGGGGTTAATGTATAGTGTTCCAAGAAATGTAATTCTACTTTCTTCTCATGTCCAACTTAAAATGCTGAGTAGGTGTAAACAAAACAAAACAAAACAAAAAAACCCTTTTTTTTTTTTTAAAGATTTTATTTATTTAATTGACAGAGAGAGATCACAAGTAGACAGAGAGGCAGGCAGAGAGAGAGAGAGGAAAGCAGGCTCCCCGCTGAGCAGAGAGCCCGATGCGGGACTCGATCCCAGGACCCTGAGATCATGACCCGAGCCGAAGGCAGCGGCTTAACCCACTGAGCCACCCAGGCGCCCACAAAAAACCTTTTAAATACATTTGGTTACACAGTATTCCTACCTTTCGTCAACCTGCCTTCCCCCCCTCACAGGCACATACCCAGAGAACCCCTAAGAAACCAGAAGAGAGGGCGTAACGCAGTCTTTGGGGGGAACAGCAAAGCGTATCCAAGCTTTCTCCTGTGTGGCTCTTATTGATTCCTATTTCCCTTCAGAATATTAAGTAGGATTAGAAGTACACTCTGCAGATAGATGCTCAAGTCAGAAAAGCTGATAAGAACTAGACTGGTTTAGTCTAATGAGAATCCTACAGAACTAACGTATAAGATGAAAGGAGACACATCAATCATATTCTCTACTCTATCTCCTAGGCATCACACATAAAGAATATCCAAAGCACTTTTTCCCAATAGGAGAATTATAAAAATCATTTTTCTTAGAGCTAGCTCTGTCCTTGTGTGGAATGTGCTACTAGAAAGTTCCTTGTTAGCTAGCCCATGTCTCCAGGGCAAAAGACTAGATAGAGGAAGGGAGAGGAGGAATAATGTCAACCAACAGTAAAATTGTGCATATTATCAATACTCCTCACATTATGTCTTTGTTGGGAATACTATGATAATCAAAAAGAGACTAAATAAGGTACACATCCAACAAGGGAGAGCCTCCTGACACACCGAAGTCATGAGCTATAGGTATCAAGAGGCAGAGAGGGGCCACTATATACCTCAGTATTTATAAACTCAGGACAAATGCCTTCATATTTAAATAGCCCTCTTCATATATCACCCTTCATATCTGACAATGATGTGGGACTAAGTCAATAAAACCAAAATGTGTCAAAATGAGGCAGAGGCATCTCCAACAGTAGTCATTCAAGATGGCTGACTGAGCATCTGTATTTATCTCTTCTCCCTCACAGACCCATATTAAATCAGTAGGGAGGAATAAAAAATGTATTTGCCTATAACAACAAACAGAATGGGAGAAAGAGACTATCAGTGGAAAAGAAATTCCACTAAGCTTCTGGAAGGCAGAAGGATAAAGAGGATGTTTACTGTTCAGGCTAAGTGGGAGGAGGAGGCCATAGCCCAGAATTCATGCTGTGTGTGCAGCTGCCAAAGAGGCAGACAACCTGCTCAGTGGAGTCCTGGCAAGCCTTCACACTCAAGGCCAAATGGAGGGGTGAAGAAAGGGAAATTGATAGAAAGTCTTAACGCAGAAGAGCTGAATTCCCTACCCCATTAGACATGATGGAGAGAAGACAGGCATTTATCCCTGAGGGTTTATCCCTGACACATAAGGGTTCTTCCCTAAAGAAAAACTGTCTGGGACAACCAGGGAAACCAGTGTGAATACTGTCACACCAAAGCAAAGCTCACTGATTCCTTGAATGTAGGAGCCATCCAACATAATGATCAACTTCTTACCTACCCACCCTAAAGCAATAGGAACCATTAACTGTATCACTCCAGTTCATAAATGCCTGAGTTAGACTTTATATGACCTTGTTTTGAAATACAAAATACAGTTGACTCTTGAACCATGCACTGGTTCCATAAAGTCAGAAATACACATACGATCTCACTGATAGGTAGAATTTGAGAAATAAGTGAAAGGATCATGGGGGAAGAGAGGAAAAAATAAAACAAGATGAAATCAAAGAGACTCTTAATCTCAGGAAACAAACCGAGGGTTGCTGGAATGGAGGTGGGTGGGAGGGATGGCATGGCTGGGGGATGGACATTGGGCAGGGTATGTGCTATGGTGAGTGCTGTGAATTGTGTAAGCCTGATGAATCACAGACCTGTACCCCTGAAATAATACATCATATGTTAAATAATTAAAAAAGAAACACATATATACCTTTTAACTCCCCCAAACTGTTGACTGGAAGCCGTATTAACAACATAAACAATCAAATAACACATTTTGCACATTATGCATAACATACACAATATTTTTACAATACAATAATCTAGAGAAAAGAAAATGTTACTTGGAAAATCCTAAGGAAGAGAAGATACATTTACAGCACTACATTGTATTTATTGAAAAGTAATCATGTATGAATAGACCCCTGTAGTTCAAACCATTGTTGTTCAAGGGCTAACTGTAGCTGACTGGCCTTTTAGGAAAGACTTCTAAAAGAAAACAAAAGAAAAACATAAACACATTTTGAAGATCAAGTGGAAAAAAGTTAAGATTATTCTAAGAACCTAATATCAAATTAGCAACTTCAAAATTTGAGATGATAGTGTATCCACAAACCATAAACAGAATGCTATGAAAAAGAAACTATTGGAGAACATGAAAGTGGTCTTGGAAATTAAAAACACGGTTGACAAAATAAAAGTTATTCTCGCTTTGAAAGATGGAGTCAAAGAACTTTTCCAAATAGCCAGGAACTATCCTTAGCATTTTAATTAATACAAGCCTATGATGTATGTAATGGTATAATGCATTTTTCTATAGTTGAAAGATACAGAGATTAGGCAACTTGTCCAAGGTCAATTAGCTAATGAGTCAGGATTAAACCCATTCAGTCTAGCTCTAGAGCCTAATGAATTTAATTGCTTTGCTATTTCCAAAAAGAATACCTAACATTTTACAAGTACTTACTCTGTGTAATGGCTACTGTGCTAATGAACTAAGTCATTTAGTCCTCAAAACAAACTTAGGTGAGGAAATGTAAGCAAGAAAGGTTCATAAATTCCTATGCAATCACACAGACAATAAGTTGGGAAGGTGAGATTTGAATCCATGCTGTCTTGTGCTATAACCTATCATGGTATCTAAAATAAGAAGCTAAAAATAGGAAGGTAAAGATAAAATAGGACCTGCAAGCAAACAAT
This sequence comes from Mellivora capensis, assembly GCA_004024625.1. NCBI lineage: Eukaryota > Metazoa > Chordata > Mammalia > Carnivora > Mustelidae > Mellivora > Mellivora capensis. The sequence goes on along the minus strand of PISX010002633.1, from coordinate 50,173 downwards.
ATTTAATTTAATATCTGCCTTAGTTTCACAAAGAAAGAGCAGAGAAAATGGAGGTGAAAAAATTAGCAAATATATTTTAAAAGCTAAAACTTACTAGAATATCATAAAAGCTGATTTTGAAAGAACAATACCTGGGAAACCATTGTGAAATGTTAGAGCAATAAGGAGAAAGAGAACATGTTAAAATCTCTACTGGTGGTAGAGTATGATGACAAGCAAGGCAGGAAAAAAAAAAACAAACCTACAAGATCTGACTGAGAATCAACATCTCACCTAACTACTGGATGCTAGAAGACAGTGGGATCATGACTCAGAATTCTGAGAGGAATAGTATTCAGTCTGGAATTCTGTTCTCAGCCAAATTATCTATGAAATTTGAAGGCAGAGAGAAGATAATTTAGATGTGCAAGAAATGTGACACTTTATCTCTCCTATAGGCAGTTACTTGAGGCTGTGGTCCAACCTGGTAAAACAAGACAGGAAACTAAAAGAAAAAAAAAAGAAAGAAAAAAGACATGGTCTCCAGAAAATGATGGCTTCAACCCAAGAAAATAATTAGAAAACCCCTACATGCAGAAGATGCCAAGATTAAATAGTCTAGCTTCAATTAAGGGAAGGAATTTTCCAAATAAGGGGGAGGGAGAAACAGAGAGAGAGAAGAGAATAAAAAGGAAAATGGCAATTTCAGAAAAAGAAAAAGCAGAACGCCTAGGTGGCTCAGTCAGTTAAGCATCCAACTCTTTTTTTAAAAATTGTATTTATTTATTTGACGGAGAGAAAGAGATCACAAGTAGGCAGAAAGGAAAGCAGAGAGAGAGGGGGAAGCAGGCTCCCCGCTGAGCAGGGGGCTGAAAGCTCCCTGCGGGGCTCAACCCCAGGACCCTGAGATCATGTCCTGAGCCATTCAGGTGCCCCTAAGCATCAAACTCTTGATTTCAGCTCAGTTCATGATCTCAGGATAGTGAAACTGAGCCTGGCATCAGGCTCTGTGCTTAGTGCAGGGTCTGCCCTTCCCCCTACTTGCACTCTCTAAATAATAATTTTTTTTTAAAGCTGTACAATGAAAGGAAGTATAATCATAACTTCTTTTTCCACAAAGAATAATATATGGACATAGTATTCAACCTATATACAAAATACATATAATTATGTCAAAAAATAGAATGTAAAGGTTGAAAGTAAAGTACATTTGATAATAGTGAGAAATGAAAACAGACAGGAGGAAAGGAGGGACAAAGTCAGGGCTCAGTGTATGTTTGTACAGGTTGTGCACTGGACAAATGTGCCCAAATGATGGTGAGCTATTTTTAGGCCACCTGGGCTATATAATAGAATACCATGGACTAAGGAGTTTATAAACAACAGAAATGTTTTTCTCACAATTCTGGAAGCCGGTAAATGTGGGCAGATTTTATGTCTGGTGAGGACCTGCTTTCTGATCCAGAGATAGCCATCTCTTGTCATTGTCTTCACCTGGCAGTAGGAGTGAAGGAACTCTCTGGGGCATCTTTTCTAAAACATTTTACCATTCATGAGGGCCCTACCTTCATGCCTAATCTCCCCCCAAACTCCCCACCAACCATCACATCGGGGATTAGGTTTCGACATATGAATTTGGGTGTGGGGTAGGGGGCTACAAATGATCAGTCCATAGTAGGCAATTAATATTAAAAATGTTAAGAGAAACCATTTATACGTGATGAAATAAAAGTTTAAAGCATGTTATTTCATGTCCAGTGGTAATCAATGGAAAATACATCTATGTGTGAAAGGCATAGAGAAGATGATATGAGTGTGAGCCCAAGTGGGTTAACACCTCACCAATCATATGAAGACCAATGACTTGTGGTGTAAATCTCCTATGTAGAAATATAATAGTTATTTATAAAAAGATCTAAATATCATCACAAGTGATTGCAAGAAGAGAGGGAGGTAATGGGGCTGGTAACATTTGGGGCCAATTATTTCTGTCTTCATACTATATGGTCTTCTACAGTACTTGATTAAAAAACATTGCATATATTCTTTTTGATAAACCAAGTGTTTTAAACAATACAAAAAGGATTTTAACTCAGTCTATTTTCTCTGCGCAATGTTCTCATCTTTTGGTGGGTGTATTTTAAGCCTAGAAAATCTGGAGATTGGGGAATATAGAAATAGATGGAAGAGAATCACATACTACTCAATAAAGAGTATATCAGAAAAGAATATGCAAAGACAGAGGACCTTTGGTCACAGAAAGATGTGTGTAGGAAAGAATAATATTAAGAGGAAGCACATCAAACAATCTGGAATGTTTAAAAAAAAAGCAGGGAATTCTATTTGTTTTTTGCTATGTGATTATTTGTGCATTTGGAAAACATTTATTGAATACTTATTCTTTACCAGGCACTGTGATAACAAGGAAGTGACGTAGCTATATCCCCAGTTCTTTAGGAACTTACATTTCTGCAGGATTGGCAAGAACAGTACCCAGTAGGCGCAAGACAGGCTATGGAATAAATATCATAAAAGAGGTATAAATATAGGTCTATAAGAGTTTGAAGAAAGGTAATATATCTTGATGTGACAATGGTGGATATTTAAAGCCTATGCGATATCACAAGACAAAACAGTCATAAAATGGCCAAGCATGTCTGTGAAAAAAAAGTGTATTCCTCAATTCTTAACCATACCTGCTGAATCTTTGGGCGGAGCATTTTAAAGGCAAATTATCAAAATGTTCAATCTATTTGAAAATATATGCTACAACAATGATAGCTGGGCAAGTCCGCATGCCAGAAATATCTATTGGAATTTTAAACTCTCTCCCAAAAACCACAATCAATGTAAAAGAACAATCTTCCTCTGAAGTAGCAAATGAATCTGCCTGAACAAATAAGTAAATCCAGCTTCTAACCAGGCCCAAGTTTTTTCTGGAGGCACCTTCTAATTTTAGGCCATAGTTCTTCCATATTCTATCTTCATCATGTTAAGCAAAAGTTCAAGACTCAAGCTACCTTTGATGGGGTCAACAGAAGTCTTCAGAGAGAGGCATACTAAACAAAGAGTCTAATCTATAACAAAAACTGATGGGTAGAACTGCAAAAAGTGTATTAGTCAATAGTGACTGACTTCCCAAATAAAAGCTTTCACTGGTCATTTAAGGAGGCGCCCTTATAGCCCACTCATACCACTCCCTTTCATGTGGGACCTTCCTTAGTTCTTCTCTGCTACCCTCTTGCTCACTCTTTCAGGGATACTGGTGAGCCTGGAAGGAGGAACTGGGCATGGATGTCCACGGTCCTTTCCCTCCCTTTCTTCTTTTGGGATATAGTTACTCATAGAGACCCACACACTTTACTTTGCTCCAAGTCCAAAGTTAATACAAGAAGAACTCCAACAAGGAAAGGATGTAGATATCCAGGTGTGCTGTGGCTAGAAGTAAATCCTCCAATTTATGGAAGCAGCATTAGCAAGTACACTTGCCTCGTACATCCAAAGCCACATTTCTAAACTGACCAATATCGGTAATAAATAATATAAATTAAATAATAAATAGTACAAACAGTAAATAATAAATAAATAAATGACTTTGTTTTCCATATTTCTTGCTCTTCTGACTTCCTTAATCAATGCAGCACTTGGGCAAGGAAAAAAATTAATGTTTATTAATGTTTATCACCCAATTTTTTCTATTTCTCCCCTGCCTTTGTTGACAGGTAAGCACAGTCCATTTCTATCTTTCCTGTACACATACACACAGACACACGTATGTATATGCATATGTATCCGTGAATATACACATGCATATTATATATTACATATAATGGAAAGTTTCAAATCTATACAAAAGAAGGTAACAAATTATAACAAACTCTATGAACCCATCACCTAGCTTCCACACTTTTTTTTTTAAAGATTTTATTTATTTATTTGTCAGAGACAGAGGGAGAGAGAGAGAGCGAGCACAGGCAGACAGAGTGGCAGGCAGAGGCAGAGGGAGAAGCAGGCTCCCCGCCGAGCAAGGAGCCCGATGTGGGACTCGATCCCAGGATACTGGGATCATGACCTGAGCCAAAGGCAGGCGCCCAACCAACTGAGCCACCCAGGCATCCCTCCACACATTTTTAAAAATAATTTAAGCAAATGGCCAATCCTGTTAATTTTTTCTTTAAAACAATTTTTTATTATGTTCAATTAGCCAACATAGAGTGCATCATTAGTTTTTGATATAGTGTTCAATGATTCATTAGCTGTGTACAACACCCTGTGTTCACCACCATACGTGCCTTCCGTAATACCCATAACCCGATTACTCCATCCTCTCACTCTCCTCCCTTCTGTGATCTCAGTTTGGTTGCTGGAGTCCAGTGTCTCTCATGGTTTATCTCCTTCTCTGATTTCTTCCCATTCAGTCCTCCCCTGCTTACCCTGTGGTCTTCTGTGCTATTCCTTATGTTCCACATATGAGTGAAACCATCTTGTTTAAACTGACTTTTCACCCCAACCTCCTTGCCTGTCATACCTCTCACTCCCCATCTCTGCTCCTTGCCTCTCTGTGACCTCCAGAATCACTAACATAAGATAGAGAACTCAGAAAGACAAGAACGAGTCTGGTGGTTTGGATACAACTAGAAACCGGCTGAACTAGACTCCCCACTTTGTAGTAAGTTTATAGAATTGGGGCGCCTGGGTGGCTCAGTTGGTTACCAGCTCTTGGTTTCTGCCCAAGTCATGATCTCAGGGTCCTGGGATGGAGTTGGGATCCCGCTCAGCTTGAATTCTCTTTCTCCCTCCCCCACTGCCCCTTCCACTCCCCCCATGCTCTTGCTCTCATATAAATAAATAAATCTTTAAAAATAATAATAAAGTTTATACCATAGTGTTAAAATAATGAAGAAAGATCTGAAGAAAACTGTAAAGAATTCAGGTTGTATTTTACCAACAAAAACATTCTGTCCAGCAAACTCTAGGTTTTTAGGTAGATTTAGAGATTTTCCCAATGATTTGGAAGTGTCTTGACACTGTTAGGGAACCGTTACAGCACCGTTGACAACCGTTTGAGAAGATATTATTAACTCTGCTTTATGTAGATGAGAAAGGCTTAGCAAAGTTAAATACTTAAAGAAGGAGCAGGGCCAGCACTTAAATTCAGGTGTGTTTGGCTTCAAAGCTCATGCCCTTAATTAACCAGTAAAGTTGTGCTCTCTCACTATATAAAAAGAGTTTGTGTGAGATTTATTTTCTTTCTCTCCTTCCTCCCTCCCCCCCCCCCCCCCCCCTCTCTCTCTCTCTTTCTTTCTTTTTTTTTAGTGGATGATCACCTGAAAAACCAGAGCAGGCATCTGGGAGAAGACATATGTGATTCCCTCCTAATGGAACCTTGTAGAAAATGTGGAAGAGAGAATAAGCTTCATGCAGGTGGGGGAGAGAGAACCACTGAGTTATAGTTTATTTTGAAAAGTGAAAAAAATGTACAGAAACTCATCAGAATAATGGCACAGACTCATCAACTTTAAGCAAGGATTTTTTTTTTTACATTGTATAAATTGTGGGATTTCACATTAAATATTTAAATAGTGTGTTCCAGCCACGTTTTCATTATAGTGATGACTTCAGTCCATTTTCAATGAGTCTAGCAAAGTTTAGGCTCAGCCAAATGCACTGACACTGTAGCTAATCATCTGTACATTTCAAATGGGGCAAGAAGAAATCCCTTTACCTTTCACCTCCCCTTTACTTCCTTCCCCAATTTGCTCCTTATCAAGTTGCCAGGGATGTTTGAATCCCACAACTGGTTGTTGAAGGTCCTCTCAAATGTAGATTTTCTCTCCTGGTGACAAACAAACACACTAATTTATACAGAGAAGTTGGCACTGGTCTAGAAGGGAGAGATGGAAAAGATACCAAGAAAAAGGTGCCAAGACAGGGAGAGAGGGAGGAAAAAGATGAGCCATGCTTAAAGGGAATATAAAATTGATTCCATCATTTTATAATTTTGCCCAAGATATTTGGGCATTGCAGTAAAATAGCACACTTTCCCTCTTCTTTCAAGTCTGAAAGCTACTGAAGGTCACTTTTTAGGAGGAAATAAGAAATATTAATCAGAATAAGGTGGGCCAGGAGAAAGAGTAGCCAGCAAGGAGGAGGAAGACACAACAAACATGGAGCTACAAAATTACTAAGTATATGGTGGATAAGTGAAGACTCCTAGAGGAAGAACAGACAACTTTTTTTTTTTTTGAGAGAAAGAGAGCATGAGCAGGGGGAGGGGCAGAGGGAGGAGAGGGAGATGAAGAGAGAGCATCTCCAGCCCACTGGGCACAAACTCCGACACCGGACTCAAGTCTCAAGATATTGAGACGTGACCCTGAGATCACAACCCGAGTGGAAATCAAGAGTCAGACGCTTAACTGACTGAGCCACCCAGGTGCCCAGAACAGACAACTTTCATAATTAAGTGATGCCATTAGCTCAATAATGCAGAGACTTTTAAGAATCTGTCTGAAAGGAACTCTGAAAACATCTCTAGTTCCTGCAGAAGGCATGGAAAGCAAACAGATAGATAAAAGTGTACTTTACATATGACTTAACAATTTTATTCTGAGAAGATGCTAATGGAGATTCTCTACTATGTGACAATTTAAAAAAATTCCTGTTATAAAATTGCTTCCCGGGCTTTGCACTATCATTTCTTGCTTGGTGTCTGAGGGGGCAAAGAGAATATCCTGAGATGTGGTAGGTAAAAATCCATAGTCACTTAACATGTGAGTGAGTTCACTTTGTGATAGTCAAGTAAATGTGGAAATCTAAAACTAGTGCTGACAATTTCTAAAATATGAATTCTATAGAAACTGTTAACATTATAGGTAATTATAACATAACATTATAGGTAATTAACATTATAGGTAATTATAGGTAATTAATTTTTCAAATTAGTGTAATTTGAAAAAATACTATTAGCAACTTACAGCATCTGTTATGAAGAAAGCATGCTTTGAATCTACTAACACTCCATTTCCTACTGAACACATTAAGTAATGAGTTTTTCAAGTTTAAAAGACTGAGTTGTGTGTTAAAATGTCATTCAATGATACTTTGGCTCTGGAGGAAGTATTTGACTTTTAAACAGTATTTTGTAGCAAATTCAGATTTTTGGAACTTCAACTTTACAGCAAAGACAGCTTGTGAACATTACTGCTCACTTTTGAGTTCCTATTCCCCTAGAGAAGTAAATAAATAATACTCAGAGGTGAATAAAGGTGCTATAGACATTTGCCTACAGGTCTCCTTATGGGCATATGTTTTCATGTACCTTCTAGCAAACGTCTAAGAGGGCGAGTGTTGAGTCTCAGAGTAAATAGACATCAAACTTTATAGAAAACTGCCAACTATTTTCAAATGTAGCTGTACCATTGTGCATTCCTGCAAGGTGTGAGAGTTCTAGTTGTTCCTCAGCTTCCTCAACATTTAGGATGGAGTCCTTTGATTGTATCCATTCTGGCAGGTGACTCATGCTAATTAGCATTTATTGAGTGACTAGCAATATTGAGAAATTTTTCATATGCTTATTCGTCATCCGTATTATTTTCTCTAGTGAAGTGTTTATTTACACTTTTTGCTATTCCTTAGTGGGCTTTTTATCTTCTTTTTGAATTGTAAGAGTATTTCATATCATCTGGATATATGTCCTACATCAGGTTTATTCCAATTATTTTCTCCAATTCCGTGGCTTATCTTCAAAGGCTCAGCTTTTCTTTCTCTATCAAAAAACTACACACTGTGCTCCCTAGAGCATCAGAATTCTGCAGAACCATCTGGAACTACTGAGGAGGGTAAGGGACTGACAAATTCTGCTATCTATCTATTTAATGTTTTTAATATTGAGGTACTGCATTATATTTTGCTTTAGCAAAACATTTTAAATTATCACTACAACATAGCAGGTTGGGGTAATGTTTACTAGTAGTTTCAACTATAATCTGACTTTCAAAAAAAAACTTTTATTAAAGCAGGATTTTGAGCCTGTAGGCAGTGTACATAATGGGGTCATCTTAAGACCTTAGGGGTCTTTTGGCATTCTTAGGTTTCATGGTGTCCCCACAGCATTCTTTTTCTTTTTTTTTTTTTTTAAGGTTTTATTTATTTGACACAGAGATAGAGAGTACAAGTAGGCAGAGCAGCAGGCAGAGGGAGAGGGAGAAGCAGGATCTCTGCAGAGCAGGGAGCCTGATGTGGGGCTTGATCCTAAGACCCTGGGATCATGACCTCGCCCAAAGGCAGCCTCTTAACCGACTGAGCCACCCAGGCGCCCCTCCCCATGGTATTCTAAACATATAAAAACTACCCAGATATCACATGAAATAAACTTAAATTTTACATCCACGTACTTATTTATGTCAGACTCACAGCTATTAATTTTATACTTTAGGTTGTAATCTAATGTTATTTATTTTATTGCTCAAATTGTCTCAGTTTTGGTCACTTGGAGTGCTTTAACTTGACTTCTGTGTCCCTAAACATATTTTTCTCATTAAAAAATTGAAATGGATCTTGCAATTTTGTTTCTGTAATTATTTGCATACAGATAATGCATTTAATTAACATTTGGCTATAATTCTCAGCAATAATTAGGTATATTCAGGACTTCTTGCAAAGTGAAGAATTCTTACAAATTATTTTCAAATATAATGAATTTTTGTGATGATTAATAGGAATAATTAAGTAAATGTAAAATATATTTAGTTAGCAGTTACTAATTCTGAATTTGCAGTTTTATTTTGTGACTTTAGAGTTAATTCTTCCTTTTTCGGTTGTTTGTCTAAGGTCCTGGTTCCTTAAGGATCTCACAAGCCCTAGACTCTGTACGTCAAGAAAAGCGTGCAGGAGGAAATAATCCATTCCTTGTCAATGATTATGCCATGTAAGTGTCAGGATAGCACCAAGAACTTGCCAGGTGGCTACATTAAAATGGTACTTCTGCTTCTGCTTCGCTCCTGTCTTCTGTTCTTTTTCCCAAAAAAGCAGCAAGGCCAAACAGAAGAAAGTAACAGTTGTGATTAACATCAGATTCAGGAAAGAGAAAGGGGAATAAGTTATAATGGAAAAGCCCACATAGTTACCACAGGAAATAGACATCTGGGGTCAGGGGAAAAAACAACTAGACATGAAAATGACCGCCAGTGTTTTCCTGGCAGTGTTAGCTGAGCATGATTAGGAGAACTAAGAGGTCTCACACCCACAGTGGGTGAGAGAAGTAACTGCTGGTTCCCACCGCGGAGGTACCCCGCTGGTAGCAGAAACAGACAGAAATCATATCAGATAAATACCCAATAGGAACTGACTTTGGTAACACAAGCCGCTCATGTCACAGATTTTGACAGCCTAATGTAACGGAGCCTCGTGTTCCATACCACTCACGGGCATAAAACAAAACAAAACAAAGCCAAGAGATTTGTAAAAGTACAGATTACTATCTTTCATTCCAAAAGGTTTGGATTCATTTTGGGAAGCATCCAGAAATCTGTACTTTTAAGTCTCCCAGGGACTTTAAGTAACCAGTCAAATATTCAGGCTGATTTTCCTGTCCGTGAAACAGCATTTGAATCGCATATGATTTGTTATTCATTGGAAGGACACATGCTAAGAACTTGCTGCTTACTTTGGATGAATAAAAGGGTAAAGGAACCAGGACCTTAAATTCTAATCTACTATCTCATGCATTATGGGTGGGACTGGATTATATAATTTGCAGGGTTCTGTGGCAAAGGAAAATGCAAAGACTTGTTAAAAAATGATGGTGAATCATAAGGGAGCGGTTGCAGAGCCTTAAAGCTGGTATGGGGGTCCTTCATAGCTCGAAGCCCTGCATGACTGCCTGGTGGCGCTCCCGTGCATCCCCTGGCCGTGGGATCACGACTCTGGTAAAATGCATTCTATAAAGGAAGTCCTCTGCTTCAAAAATAGAACTGCTGGCAGGATTAAGGTGAGACTTCATCATTTAGCAGAAATAGGGTGAAATGCTGAGCATGATCATTAGCTAAGCATTTTCTTCTGTAGTAATGTAGTATCTGTCAGGGTGGGAACATCAAACTTGTCTCTGGGGTGCCTGGGTGGTTAAGTGTCTGCCTTCGGCTTGGGTCATGATCCCAGAGGCCTAGGATCCAGCTCCAGGACAGGGGAGCCTGCTTCTTCCTCTCGCTCTGCCATTCCCTCTACTTGTGCTCTCTCTCTCTCTCTCTCTCACTCCTTCTCTCAAATCAATAAACATAGTCTTTTAAAAAAATGTCATTTCTGTTCACATAGAGGAAATCTTAGTTGCTGATGAAACATTATATGTTTAAATTAGAAAAATCAGTGTGAATTCATTCCTTAAAAAGAAATGTGTGTATGTATATACATGTGTGTACCTATGTATACACACACACAGAGACACACACATGTATTTTACCTTTGCTACTAATAAAAATAGATCAAATGCAGAAGGAACATTTTTGCTTACCCTCAACACTCTTGTGCAATCTAGCACCAAGATTTTTTATTCTCATACTCTCCTCAACTAAGAGGCAAGGGATACTGCAGAAAAGCAATGAATTCCATGTCTTACGAGAGAGAAATATAAGAATATGTCCAATTTTTACCAAGAAGAAGGCAGTGTTGAAAGGATAAACCCACACGAAATGGTTTCATCAGTCAAGTTGTGATCATTTGAATTTTAAACAACAACAGATATAATAATTGCTATGTTAATTTGAAAAAGGTTTGCTGTAAAAATCAGGGAGTTCCTAATAACAGTCTACAGAGAACAGTTTGTATAAATATTTTTAAAAGATACTAGCACTACAAAAAAAGGGTGAATATAATAGGGTATATTTAAATTTACAATGACTTTAACACAAACAAAAAAGTTACTACTGTTAAAAAAAAAAAAAAGAAAAGAAACAAAATAAATTGTGCCCAAAAGGGAGCCAGGGAGCCACTGAGGCCAAGTTATCAAACAGGGGCTTAATACCTAACTTAACGGCAATTTCAATCTCTCTCCAGAAGTGTAGTCTTAGCTGGTCAACACCAATGAGATAATCTGTCACGTAGGCCCTAAACATTCTAAAAAAGGAAGATGAGGTGGTCTTTCTAATGAGACTCTCTGCCCTTCCCCCTAAGGGAAGGTGACCTCACCTGAAACAATCCTTTCTTTTCCGTTGTTGATAATGACTTCCTTGCCCCAACCTCCTTCCTATAAAAACCTTCCATTTGGCGCAATTCCTTGGAGCTCCGCTCTACTCCACTAGCTGGGATGGTGTCCAATTCATGAATTGCTTAATAAAGCTAATGAGATCTTCAAATTTACTCAGTTGAATTTTTGTTCTTTAACACTACTATATATAAAGGTGTTCCGTTTCCCGTAATTTTATATAGCTGCTCTACATTTGTTTATAAAAAATAGACATGCTCTTGCTTCCATCTGTGCATAGGGAAAAGAATAAAGAAAGGAAGCCTGGAGAAAACCAAGAAGTTCTGGGGGGAAAAAATGGAATCTATACCAAAACTACAAAGGAATGAGCATTCCAGGTGTTCCAATATAAAAATCAGGTGGAAAGGGAGTTCAAGAGGGTGTTGGTATCGTAGCCACACACAAGGCCAAGTGGAGTAGGAAATCAACACTGTTCCAGGATAATAAATAATAAATCAATGCTCTTTATGAGGAGAGCTACCGACCTACAGTTAACCCCTTGTGGCCAGAAGGTGAAGCTCCTAGATAGTACTACTGATAATAAAATTCTAATAAGGATTATGTCTGTTTATAATAATGTTAACAGACTAGGTCATACCATAATAACATAGTATAATGACAAGACAGTGAAGTGTGAAATGCTAGCAAAGTGATGACCTAAAAATACATTATGTCTGGGGGAAGACACCAGAAGATAAAATAATGCCAATAATAATATCCACACAAGAAATGAGGACTTAAGTGAAAGTAAGTGAAATAACCAATAAAATGTGTCCACTTGGGGCACCTGGGTGGCTCAGTGGGTTGAGCCTGTGCCTTCGGTTCAGGTCATGGTTTCAGAGTCCTGGGATTGAGCCCCGCATCGGGCTCTCTGCTCGGCAGGGAGCCTGCTTCCCCCTCTCTCTCTGCCTGCCTCTCTGCCTACTTGTGATCTCTCTGTCTGTCAGATAAATAAATAAAGTCTTGAAAAAAAAATAAAATGTGTCCACTAAAAGAGACTCACTTTGGGGAAAGCAGTCAAATTCTTCGTCCCATCTGTTGCTAATGAAAAATCCTTGGCTGGTCCGAGAAGGTATTTTATGACTTGTGCGTCTGCTAAGATTACTCTGACTGCAAGAAGTTATCAAAATAAACATTACTACAGCTCCAGTTATATATCAAAATGAGCGTGGATATATCCCTGGAAAGCATTAACATCAAGTGGGAAGCAATAAGGGAATTAATTAAGCTCATGTTACCGAAACTATAGACTAGTTCTAAGTATTAGTAGAATAATAAATCTGCTAAGTTTATGTGTAAGTTTTGCCTTTTTAGAGGGTTTGAATTATTCACAAAGATGAGTCACAGTAACTTCCTCTTTCTCGTTTACATTGAGAGGAAATTTAATTATTTGTATGTTATTTATGTTTCATTAATGAAATATGTTAAGTTTAATAACTGACCATTGTGATGGTTAATTTTATGTCAACTTGACCAGACCAGAGGATGCCCATTATTCTATGTGTGTCTGTGAGGTTGTTTCCCCAAAATATTAGCCTTTGAGTCAGTGAACTGAATAAAACAAACGGCCCTCCCCAATGCACATGGGTTTCACCAGATCACTGGAGGGCCTGAAGAGAACAAAAGGGTAAAGGAAGGGTGGGTTCCTGTTGTCTCTGCCTCAGTGTTTGAACTGAATAAATATCTCCTACCCTTGGCACTTCTGGTTCTCAGTTTTCAGATCCAGGCAGGAATCTACACCACCAGCTCTCCCGCTCTCAGGTGAGCTAGCTACACACCACCTGCCTTCCTGGGTCTCCAGCTTGCAAAAGGCAGATCATGTGACTTCCCAGTCTTCATAATCAGGTGAGCTGATTCCTTATAATAAATCTGTTTACATATGTGTGTGCCTATGTATACACATATATTTTGTTTCTCTGTATAATCTTGACTAATACAACCATTAAACAAAATACAAATAGTCATGAATGTTCTTCTCTATGAGGTGATCCCCGCAGGCATTAAAGAATTGATCACTGCTCTCCAAAGAAATAACACTCACTCTACATCACAACATAATGTTTTGGTGCTCCAGGGATTTCTTTAAAGTAATTATCCATATGAGATAGAAAATGAAATATCACGGTCCACTAACTGTGTAACATGTCTCAGGGGCATGTGTCCTGTAATAGTGTAAACTCTCCATATTTTTATTAACAGAGGAACCGGCCATGGGCTCCATCCTGTGGAGTGATCCACCACTAATGTGTAGGTTATGTCCCTGGATCACACTGCCTTTGCTGGCATCAAGAAGTGAGAGTGGCAAGTATGGGAAGGAACAAAAAGGAAAACTTCACAATAAACTCTCTTCCTCTTTTGAATATTGAAACATGTAAATACATTACTGTTACATTTTTAAAAATTTGTCTATTAGAGTTGCTCTTTTTGGCTAATTGATGTCTTAAGACATTTGCTGCCTTGGGAAAGTGTCAGCTGCTATTGTAAAGTGAGTGAGGTACGTCCAGTGGCCATGCTTGAACAGAGTGAGGAAAGCAGCTAAGTGGAAATCTCGGGGAAAGCATTCTAGCAAGAGGAAACAACTAGGGGAAAGGTCTGCGGGACTCCCTTATTCGATGGAATTACCTTAGAGATGAGATTATGGTAAAATCCTTCCAACCTCTTAAATATATCTATTAGGACCCCATGCCATAAAAACTGCCTCCAGATATCTAGTAGCTATAGGATGCTTTCATAACTTTGCAAATGAATTGAAGGGTATGAATTTTGCTTTATATTCTTAAGTCCTGGCATTGCCTGATGTCTTCTTCCAAATTTCCAATCAAATGACACTAATTACCATTAAACATGTACCCAAAAGAATATTGTATGATTGTGGACCACTGACATGTGGTACCTTTAAAAATTCAAGGTTACACAAAGGAAAAAGAAATGTAAAAGCAAAAGCATACATTTTTTCCCACTGTGTTTATTTTAACTCCTTTTTCATTTTTATATTAATCTCTTAAAGATCAACAAATGTTAATTATTTTTCTTATTAAAAACAGAACTCTTCCATAAATTAAACTGAAAACAGAAACTTCTTTGGCTATGTATCTACTTTTGTTTCTTCTATTGAGTTTTCTAGTTGTCATTGTTCTCTAATCTTTAGCCATTTAATCTCCTTTTGAAGCAGATACATCTTATTTTTCTACCCAAATATGTACAATAGAGCATATTTGAACAACATGAATAGCAGCTTATTGGAATTAGCTTTGTCACATTTCATTATCAGAAACTGTTGGCTGTAAAAATACAACTTAATTTCTACTTACATCTGTAACAGTGAGAGTGAACAAGATATGCTGACCTAAAAATATCAAGAGGAAAGCATAAATGTATAAACTAAGTGGATACGTTCTTTTCTTTGTGTTGGTAAAGAATGGATTGGGAATGGAGGAGACTCTTATTTTTCTGAGATAATTACTACTAGCCTCCTCTGCTCGTTTTTAAAGGCTCACTCCTAAACCTGCATCTCTCCTAGTCGTTCATACTTTCTCTCATTTGCTCTAGGACATACTTAGATTTCCCATTTCCTGAGAGTGGACATGACGATGTATGTGGATAATGAGGAAGAAAATGAAAACAAGTATGTGTGTCCTCCATACTGTTCTTTGTGGATGGAGACCTGGTGGTGGAAGAAGAAGGAATCGAGGGCAAGAGATTTCCCAAGGACATGTGATCGCCAGAGAGTGTCTACTAACTCTCGACCCCACAGTCATTCTTCTACATTCTCCTCTATACTCCTGGAGATAGGAAGCTGTACACATATTGTGCAAACTTCCAGACCCCCTTGTCAATTGGCTTTTTGTTAGATGGGAAGGTGGGATAAAGGGAGAAGCTTTTAGTTCCACCCTCTGGTGTGACTCCTGCAGTAAGTGGTTGAGGAGCATGCATTCCTGGGTTCCTACTCACACGGTGTGATTTCCCAGGCAGCTGCCTCAGGCGCAACGTAACTGTGGACTAGAGGCCGCCCCATTTCACTTTGGTTCTCCCTGCAGTAGGGGAGGGAACAGATTCCTGCAGTTACTGAGTAAAATTATCTGTGTAAAATTATCTCTTTTTTCAACCAACCCCCTTATTAAATATCCTACAACACTTTGGTAACCAATCCCCCTATTAAATAACCCGCAACACTTTTGTAACCAATCCCCTTATTAAGTTTCTCTGTTTAAAATGTCTATTTTTACTCGCATATATATTTTCTACAAAATACTAAGAAAAAGTGTGCATGTATGTTTATGTTAACAGCTTTCCACATCTCTTTCTTGAGGCTTTCTCTCACTTTTAATATTTTCCAAGCATCAAAACTCCCTCTGACGTCTGGTTGCCCCAGAATTTATCACGATGCTTCTTGTTTTCTCATGATGCCCTATAGGGCCCCCAGAGTGATTAGGCCCAGACTGTCTCTCATATCGAGACAGGTATATCTTGTATATCTTGTATCTAATATTTCCAGGAACTTCGACAACCATGAAAACTTGTGTCATTCCCCAATCTTAGCTCAACATGACTTTTGTCCAGATGACACACTTAACCCCCTCGAGCAGATGTAGGCTTCCTCATCTCTGCTCACATAGCTATGAACGTGCACTTCTACTACAGATAGCACTTATCATGGTAACTAGAGCTGTTGGTTAATTTCTGTGGCTTTCACAATAGTCTCTGAGTTCTTTGAGATCATCTTTCTGTCACTACAGTCTGGAATGGTCCCTGGCATAGGAAAGCTCCTTTTTTTTTTTTTTTTTTTTTTTAAATAAAGGAATGCATGTTATACCTAGAATGATGCTGGGTTTCAAGGGTTTGCAGGCATAATAATGCAAATTAACAAGTGGGTGGCAATATTAGTCCACAATCTGAAAGTGAAAAAAGTGGTTATAAGGTTAAGCAGAACATAAACTCCTCTGAGGCAGAGAATTGCCTTTCACATATCTGTATCCTCAGTTTAATATTGTGCTGAGCTAGTGCATGCATTTATGCCTGGAGGGCCATGAGAGACACTATGAATTAAGTAGACATAGTGATGAAAGTCAGAGATTAAAGAAAGGATAATAAAGGAGCAGGAAGGGAGAACATAGAAGCAAAATGAAGACAATTTGGCATTATTTTCTCAAGTTATCTTTTTACCCAAAGCTGTCTAAACTTACATGGTATCCTTCCGCCAAACCTAGCCAGTAACCCACAACCTCTGCATTCAGCTACCATTTGTCTTAGAAGAAAGCAGTTCATTAGTTAATCAAATGTGTAGTGATTTTTTTCCAAATTCCTGTCACTTATGTGAAACATAAACTCATGAAAGTATTAAGAAGTGGTAATGGTTGAAGATCACATCACATATACTGATCTTACACATTTTTTGGGGATATCTTTAGACATCTAAACAAAGTAATTTTAGAAACTGTGGAAAAGGGGAAAACTCGGTAGTAGTGGGAGTTTTAAACTCTGTGACAGGCAGTAGGGATGTAAGAGTAGGACTTTTGACCCCCTTAAATCACCTCGACCTGGGCAACAACAGCCCTCTACCATCTTTACTCCTAGGCAAGTACACACACTCAACTCACAGCTTAAAGTGAGGAAAGTAACCCCAGACCATATCGACAACCTTGGTAATTGAAAAGAGGTAACTGATATCAACATGCCATGGCCAGAAGGGAGTGCATATAATTTTTATGGACTTTTTTCCCCCCAAGATAATACTTTTGCACCTATCATGAGAATTTCTCAAGGCACTCTATAATGCTCTATGGAGGGCAGCTTGCAAAATGTAGCAGCCAAGGACAGGAAGCAAGGTGTACAAAAGCCTACTTTAGGGCAGAAATGTAGACTTACCGTGCTATTTTAATACCTTTTGTTTTAGAGCTCATCAAAAAATAAGTCTGCAAGTTTCAGAAGATGAGACTTCACTGTAACAACAGAATCATACCGCACATGTGAGTCAATGACTTAATGGGAGAATCAATGGAAAGCTAAAAAACAACGAAGTGTGTGGTTATTAGTCTAAATACAGGTATATACACATACTTTTTATCAACACATGTTGAAATTAGGGAGTTAGATCTTCTAAGTGCATTGGGACCCTCCGGACTGTTGGGGTGGGGTGGGACACATACCTCATCTACCTCCAGTCCCACCTCCTTCAACCTTGCTCTTGGCTTGGCATTCTTGAGCTTTCCTAGAAAGGAATTTGGACCAAAGCTGCTTTGCTATTCACATGAGGGGTAGCTATTTTGAATTACAAAAATGATGATGAAAATGGTGCAGGCAACTCTGGTTTCTTTCATTTGAAAAATATATAAATTCAGTTGTAACCATGCCAATCAGAATTTCTGACTTGTAGTTAAAAGGTAATGATTGTTGAAAATCTCAAATGGAATTATTATAGAATCAATTAAGCTGATTTCATTGAGAAAAATATTTCAATGCACAAAGTCTTTGGAGAAAAAAAGTGTAAAAGTAGTCTTTAAGAGCCCAGCAAGAATAGGTAGGTAAGGTAACTGAGACGAGTTATTCAGCAGATGAATGCTTTACACACATCTCAGGGCATTAAATAACCTTAATGTTGGAGGTATTTTCACTTATATTTTTAAAAGATTTTATTTATTTATTTGAGAGAGAGAGAGAGAGAGAGCGCGCACAAGTGAGGGAGGGACAAAGGGAAAGGGAGAAGCAGGCTTTCCATCGAGCAGGGAGCCCAATGTGGGGCTCGATCCCAGGACCATGGGATCATGACCTAATCTGAAGGCAGACGCTTAACTGACTAAGCCACCCAGGCACCCCACTTTCAGTATTCACAATAAGCTTTCAGAGTTATTATTACCACTTCTCAGCTGTGGATTTTCTGGCTCAGAGAGGATAACTTTTGCTGTAGTCCTCTTAGGTTCCTGGCCATGGAGTGCTTTCTAAGCACCAAACACTATAATAATGCTTTGTGTGAATTATCTTCCCTAGAACTGCAATACAGCTACAGGTTTGTGGTAAGTTTTAACATTTATTTCCTCCACTTTGTGACACTGCCAAGAAATATTTAATGCCAGACCTGTGTAAAGAATGCTAATCTCCGTGGAATTTTCCCAACCAACATTTTCATGTTTCCTTCTAATTATTTTAAATAGTAGTTACAAACTTTTCAAAGCAATTTGAGATTTTGCCCTTTCTTTTAAACAAACAAGCCAACGTAAATGATAATTTTCTATAATAATGGGCCTCTTTTGCAGAAAGGCAGTCATTAATTCTTGTTTTCTTTCTAGGTAAATTCTGCTTATGTAATTAGTACATTGGTAAACTAGTGTGTAAGTTGTCTGCCATGACTGCCTGAAGAAGTCAAGTTCAAGATCTTTTATTAGATTTAATACCACCATGTTTCTTTTTCCCTCAGAACATTTATTTATATTTCTATTTTTGCATTTGTCTGTGTGATTTTTTATTTTGGGCTTTCATCTAGACTGCAGGCATTGCATGTTTTTATCCATTGTTGAGTCCTCTGTCCCTATTATTCCAATGCCTAGTAACTAATAGGCTCTCACTAAATATTTGTTGGATGAATGGAAGGCTGAGTGAATAAATGGATGGGTAGATGGGTTAATGAAGGAAGTGGACAAATGGACAGGTCATTTTGGACTTCTGGTATTCATAAATGACCTGGGATTTAACCTGGTCTTTGAAAAGGGGGTGAGAGTAAGATCTCAACCCACGTGTTAGAAATAAACAATCTTTATTACAGCTTTTATTTTTTTCCCATTAAGTGCAATGGGAGAGATTCTCCCACAATGAAGCCTCACAGTTTTCTTGTTCAACACATGTGGGTGAAGAAGGTATTGTTATATTAAGTAACACAGCTAATTAAAAGAGGAAATGAAAATCGTTCTTAGATGAAGAGAGTTCCACTTCCCCTCTGGTTTCCTTTAGTACTATACTATCCTTGAATTAGAAACTGTTTCATTGGTAAAATAAAGATCTGCATGAGGCATTAGAAGTGACAGAAACAACCACTGCATCATGATGTAGAGCTAAAGGAGACATTTTGCTGGATTACTGATTGGGCAGCAGAGTGTCCTAAAAGGGAGAACAATTTGGGAAACTGTTCTACTCACCCCACATTCAAGACTCAGCGCCCAGCTGCCCTTTAGCAGGTCTAATTCACAACTACATGTCCCTGCTTAGCCTCTACAGACGTGTGGTTTTCAACTTTCACCAGAACTTTCTCTCTTGATTACCACAAGGCCCCTATAACTCCATGGAGGCTTCCCTTTCTTGTGCAGCTCCTCAGTCCCCCTTGGCTAAATTTTCCCTCTCTTTTTTTCCAGTCCTCTCCCAGATTCTTGCTCGAAGTCTTCCTTAGTTGATCTAGCAAATTAAAAAGTAACCATTGCTTTGCTTTTGCTTGTTCGTCTCTTGCTTTTAAAAGGGGATTCTCCCTTAAAATGGAATGTTAGGTTTTTTCCTTGCTGGTAAGGCACAATGTTCTCCTTGAAGTCTCTTGGAACAAACAGACTGAAAATAGCTTGCAGGCCCTGGCATACCAGCCCAGAGAGGATATTTACTTTGTCATTAGCTGTTCCTTTGAACTCACTCTCCAGCCATTCTGCTGCAATGTGGTTGCCACAGACATTTCCCCACTTCCTCCCCCTGTACCTCTGCCCTGCCCCCCAGTGCTCCTCTTCCACTGCTCATGTTTTTCTCTTACCAGATAATTGACCTAAAAGTGTATATAGTCTAGACAAATTCTTCCAGATGAGACAAGGTAACAAAAGAGGTCGTTTTAGGAAAGAATGGCCATGAGGACCTGTGGTGCATCACTCCATTCCTGACTGATTGCCCTCCTTGCAGAGTTCCAGATGCACAAGAGCCATATGCATTATGAAATCTGTATATTCTGCTCTTTTAGGCCTGCCTATGCTTCATGTTGGGATAAATCAGCACTACTTCTAGATGCAAGAAGAGAATGCTCAGCTAAAACAGAGCAGAGAAAAGGCAAGGTCTTAAAGAAGACTCAAGAGGTTGCTATGCGAAAGACTTGGAAAAAAAGACAAATACAAAGTTCATATTTCCAGTTGATAAGAAAGGCAGCAAAGTATGTTGAAAAGCCCAGAGTTCTGGTCTCTGTTAGTCATTAATTCCCTGGGGGAATTAATTCACTTGTGGAAGTCACAGAAACTTCCTGGGTCTCACTGTTCTTTTCAAAATGAGGAAGTCAGTTTAGATGACTTCCAAGTTATTCCCTAGATTTGAAATTCCATAATAGTAAGACAGAAGATATTATAATCTACCAAAAATGCTATAATAAAAAAAAATGAGGCAGTGTCTGGCGGCCAAATGATAGAGTTCAAATACTGCCTGCATGTTTTTTTGATATGTAGCACTGGTCAAATTTTAACTTCCCTAAATCTCAATCTTCTCCTATAAAATGGGGATGACAACACCATCTGTGTAATAGGGCTGTGGGTGAACAAAGAAAGATAATTCACACAAAGCATTATTATGGTGCTTGGTGCTTAGAAGGCACTCCATTGCTAGGAACCTAAAGAGGACTACAGTCTCCTCACACACACCTCTGAAGAAAAAGAGAAAGTACATTTGTATGTATTTGCTTCATGGGTTTTAGATCTCCTCATTTGATTATTTAAAAAATCATACGTTACTATGTAAAACCCAGTTAATGATATCTGTCCTCCCAAATTATCACAATTAATACGTCCGTCTCGTATAGTGGAGCTGGGGAGATGGGCCTAAGGCAACATCTAAACTCTGTCCTTTGCTGAGCTTTAACCCCTGATAGCTTCTGGGCTTCTAGGAAGCCTACCTCGGACCCACTGTCTCTGTCACTAAAAAGAATGTGGAATACGTATGGCCATGGATGATCCAACTTCAGTAATTTGCAGTCTTAACTATTCTCTAAGACTGATCTGTCCTTAAAAAGGGAAAGCACTCCAGGACCACAGAGCTTTGGTTTCCATGGCAACAGCATAGGTCAATAGCTGCAGTCACACCTTCCCCAGCCTTGATTGTGCCTGGCAATTTACCATCTTCTGGGCTTCCTTTTGTTTGAGACTCTCTCATTTGCTTAATTCCCTTCTCTATTGGGAGAATCACAAAATGCAATCTACCGGAGCTGAATTTAAATTAAAAGCTATGTCCGCCTGTGCTCGTGCTCTCTCTCTCTCTCCCTCTCTCTGACAAATAAATAAATTAAAAAAAAAAAAAAAAAGCTATGGGAGCCTTAATAAAGCACTGGAGAGTGCTGCTAATTTTGTAACTCACAGACATGTGCTTCTTGAAATCAATTCCTCCTATATCCTGAATCTCAGCATCGTGCTTCCCATATTCTGCTGCAGCTGGGAGATTCTTGCACTGCCCTATGGTTTGGGGAAAAATCAGTGTCATCTCTGCCTTCCAAGATGGTATTCTGATATTGTGGGTATCTGCTTTGTTAAGATAAGGTCCAAACTCCTCTTATTGTCATACAAAGTCCTGTGTCATCTGACCTTTGCTCATAGCTACTAACTTCCTCTTGCCCCTCCCCATTTACACTTAGACTTAAATAGCATTTCTCTTCTTTCCGGTTCTTGAACATACCCTACCCTCTGGGTCCTCACACATGCTGTCCCTTCTTTGCAACATTATTCCCTCAGCCTCTTTGTCTGGTTATCTCTCTCTGTCTCTCTCTCTCTCTTTTTAAGATTTATTTATTTATTTGAGAGAGAGAAAGGAGAGCGAGAGCAGGGGGAGTGGCAAAGGGAGAGGGGAGAGAGAATCTCAAGCAGAATCCATGCTGAGCGCAGAACCTGGTACAGGGCTCAATCCCATGACCTGAGATCTGGGCCCTGAGATCACGACCTGAGCTCAAACCAAGAGTCAGACAATTAACCAACTGTGCCACCCAGGCACCTCTGCCTGGCTATCTCCTGACTGTCTTTTAGGTCTTAATTTAGGTGTTACATTCTGCACGGAAGTTTCCTTAAACCCAAGCCTAGGTAGTCTTTCATTATCCTTGACGGGTTTCCCTCTCGTAACATTCTCACCATACATACTGTGCAAGCCCACTGAATGCACAGTCTGCCTCTACCTCTTCCTTCCACCAATACCACTGCCGAATTTCTAGGTTCAGTATTTGGGTTTTTTTGTTTGTTTGTTTTGTTTTTTATCTGACAGAAATCACAGGTAGGTAGAGGGGCGGGGGAAGCAGGCTCCCTGACGAGCAGCGAGCCTGATGCGGGGCTCGATTTCAGGACCCTGAAATCATGACCTGAGCGAAGGCAGAGGCCTAACCCTCTGAGCCACCCAGGTGCCCCTAGGTTCAGTATTTGATACATCCTAGACACTTACTAAATATTTGTTACGTGTCTGAAATCACTTTATTCTACTAAGATCATTAAAGTAACTTGTTATCAATTTCATGATCTTGATGTTCTGTAACTTCCTTTCTATACAACTGTAAACATCTAACGGAAGGTGCTTTTATTCAAGATATATTGGCAACTTCCTATCTTTCATATAAACATCAGTAGATAGTCATTCACTTGAAGTGGAAAAATTCTAAAATTCCTGGTCTGTGAGGCTTTTTTTTTTTAATCTAGTCCATTAAACACTGGTTTTTAGGTCCAGCTCAATGTAGTTATCCTTAGAAGACCTAAAAATAAATAACAAACAAAAATGTGGAAGTAAATTAAATAAGTAGCACCACTGAGCCATGAAACCTGGAGTAATCAGACCAGTCCATTAGCATAAGGCCTAGTAGGTCTGGACCCCTTCTTGCTGCTACATAGACATTGTTATGTTTCAGAGATGATCACTTAGAAGTCAGGAAAAGAGAAGGAAAGACACACGGTTTTCCAAATGTTACACCACTCAGACTTCAGTAGCGGGGCTGTCTGAGCCATGCATTGAAGAAACAGCTATTTCAGTACATGGTACACTGATACTATGAGAGTTTGAGTTAGTGTTTTTGACATTGGGACATTCTGAACTATCAGCTTTTGAAATTATTAGCAAGCAATGGTGCAATGGACATCCTCCTTGCACATCTGCACCTTCTTTTATCCCATCATTAACAACGTCTCTATTTCTGAGTGAAGTCCAAACCCTGACCCTTATCCATCAGTTTGGCCCATGCCAAATTTCAGATGTCTAAAGGACATGACACAGACAAGTATTAAATGGTGAGCTATGTGGGTGAAATGCTTCCAAAAGACATCAGGGCAGGAGAGTTCATATATAAAGCATCTACATCACCTAGAGAAAGAGTGTTAGGAAAAGGAGCTGGGAGCCAAGGAAAGAATCATGGAGAACAAGAATGAGTACACAAGAGAAAAGGAACCTGTAAAGGAGCATTAGAAAATAAGAGTGAGCAAGAACACCATGCTGCAAAAGGAACCACACAAGGTGAGCACTGAAAAGTGGATATTGGACTTAGCATTCTCTGAATTTTACAAACCACCTACTTACTTAGAATAGTGGTTAAAAATGTGGAAACAGGCATAATCTCCCCTCCTTTCTTTTCCTTCTGCTGCATGAGGCCCAATGTTCTGATCTCCCCAGGGGCCAAAGCACCTGGTCTACTCTGTTCTCATTCTACTGATGAGGCACCACCTCGCTTCAACGATTTGGGATCACAGAGACAAATCTTGCTTGTATTAAATGCCAAAGAAGTCTTATGACATTTAATTTACATAAAAGTGTTTCCTGATATAACTTTGCGTGTTAGTAATGCTCAAAATAATATATGTAACTCTTCCCATTATGTTATTTTCCAAAGTATTTCAGTAATTTCACTACAAGTGTTAAAAAAAAAAACCTTATGAATTTGATCAGCAAACATAATTAAGCATATCTGATAAGCAAAGTACTGGTGATCAAGCAGGAAGTAAGATAAGAATGTTTCTTGTCTTACATTCTAGGTATAGAGAAGAGATTAAAATCACACACTAACATTTACCAGGTGGTGGTGTTATGACAGAAACTAAGCAGGTTTAAAAGGAGTCAGAGAGTAAAAGTGCATGGTTTGTCAGCTCTGCGTCGGTGCCATTTCATCAGGGAACTAAATGAGATGAGAAGTTCACAAAGTGAATATCTGGGGAAGGGGAACCAAGGATGAGAGAATGTAATGTCCCCAAATTGAGCAGGTTTGAGGACTGGCAAAGAGGCTAATGATTACATAAATGACTTCCACGACGGGGTTATGTGTGATTGCTGACCTTTTTACTAGTAGCCAATCATCTGCATATGACCAGGATATAAGGGCAGGCCACTTCTGTCTACTTTTTATATCATTATCATTCAGAGTAATCAAAACCCCTAGAGCTTCAACTACCACCTCTCTTCAGCTATATCCCAAATGTGTAATTCATCCGTGATCTCTCTTCTCAGCTGTAATCCTTACTTTCTAACAATCTGCTGAACCCTCTAACCTGACTATTCTGCTCTCATTTCATTCTCAGCCTACCCAAAAAAGCCAAATACACACACATGGGACTTTCTAATGGAGAGAAAGGGGGTAGGGTTAGAAAAACAACTGAAATAACCAACAAATTTACAAATTTGATGAAAACTATAAGATCATAAATCTAAGAAAGCTTTAAAAAATGCCAAACATAAAAATATGGAAAAAGACCATACCAAAGTACATTGTAATAAATTTCTGAGAAATGCTGATGAAGAAAAAAAAAATCTTGGAATCTGTCAGAGGACAAAAACATATATACAGAAGATCAGTGATAAGAATAACACTGGGGGCGCCTGGGTCGCTCAATGGGTTAAAGCCTCTGCCTTCAGCTCAGGTCGTGATCCCAGGATCTTGGGATCGAGCCCCGCATCGGGCTCTCTGTTCAGTGGGGAGCCTGCTTCCTCCTCTCTCTCTGCCTGCCTCCCAGCCTACTTGTGATCTCTGTCAAATAAATAAATAAAATCTTAAAAAAAAAAGAATAACATTGAACTTATTATTAGACAAAAATATAGTCTAGAAGACAGTGGAACAGTATGTTTACTGCTGACCTAGAATTCTATATCCAGTAAAAAC
Organism: Mellivora capensis; assembly: GCA_004024625.1. Classification (NCBI taxonomy): domain Eukaryota; kingdom Metazoa; phylum Chordata; class Mammalia; order Carnivora; family Mustelidae; genus Mellivora; species Mellivora capensis. Next base: position 24,914 of record PISX010002633.1, on the reverse strand, counting down.
ATATTCCAAAAATGAAATGAAATCAAAATTTTTTCAGATATATAAATGATGAAAGAACTCAGCTATAGCAGCTTTTCACTGTAGGAATTGTTAAAAATCCTTCCAGCAGAAGGAATATGATATCATATGGAAAGATTGATCTAGAAGAATGAATGAACATTAGCAATGGTAACTACAATGATAAGTAAGTGGGTAAATAGAAAAGACTCTTACCATTTAAACTTCTTTAAAAGACAATTGACTTTTTAAACAAAAATAAGACCAAAGTATTGGTCTTTTTAAACAAAATACTTTTTAAACAAAAAACTTTTTAAACAAAAATAAGACCAAAGTGAATTCATAACATACAAAGGTAAAATGTATGATAAATATAGCACAAAGGCTTAGAGGAGAACAATGGAAGATGACTTTTGTAAGGTTCTTATACTATACATGAAGTGATACATAATCTGAATGTGAACTAGGACAGTTAAAGATGTATAATATAAATTCAAATGCAACCACTAAAACCCCCATAGGGTTAGAGGTAATAAGCCAGCAAGGGAATAAAATTAAAATATTTTTAAAGCTCAATTATTCCAAAAGAAGGAAGAATGAGAAGAAAAGGGAAAGCAAGGAACATATGGGACAAATAGAAAGTAAATGGCAAGATGTCATATTTAAAGCCATACTAGGGGAGGAGTCAAGATGGCGGAGGAGTAGCAGCTGAGACAATATCAGGGAGCAGGAGATCAGCTAGATAGTTTATCAAACCATTCCGAACACCTACAAATCCAACAGGAGATCAAAGAGAAGAAAAGCAGAAATTCTAGAAACAGAAAATCGACCACTTTCTGAAAGGTAGGACCAGCAGAGAAGAGAATTGAAAGTGACAGGAGGATAGACCGTGGGGGAGGGGCCGGCTCCCGGCAAGCGGCGGAGCAACGGAGCACGAAATCAGGACTTTTATTATTATTATTATTTTTTTTAAGATTTTATTTATTTATTTGACAGACAGATCACAAGTAGGCAGAGAGGCAGGCAGATAGGAGAGAGGTGGAGGCAGGCTCCCCGCCGAGCAGAGAGCCGGATGCGGGGCTCGATCCCAGAACCCTGGGATCATGACCTGAGCCAAAAGCAGAGGCCTCAACCCACTGAGCCACCCAGGCTCGAAATCGGGACTTTTAAAAGTCTGCTCCACGGAGGGACATCACTCCAGAGGCTAGCTGGAGTGAAACCCTGGTGGGGACAGTGTGGTGTCAGGTCCCACAGGGTCACAGAAGGATCGGGGATATCTGAATGTCACAGAGCTCACAGGTATTAGAGCGGGGAAGCCAGCTACAGAGACGGAGCTGAGGAGTGAGGAGGTTGGGTGAGCTTGAAGCGTGGCCAGAGGCAGGGAGACGGGAGTGACTGGGCGCTTTTCTCTGAGGGCGCACTGAGGAGTCTGAGGAGTGGGGCCCCGAGCACTCAGCTCCTCCGGGCCGGAGATCAGGGGGCCGCCATTATCATTCCCATCCTCCAGAACTCGACAGAAAGCATTCAGGGAACAAAAGCTCTCAAAAGCGAACCCAAGCAGATTACTTAGCCCGGATCCCTGGCGAGGGTGTTGCAATTCCGCCTCGGGCAAAGACACTTGAGAATCACTACAACAGGCCCCTGCCCCAGAAGATCAGCAAGAAATCCAGCCAAGACCAAGTTCACTTACCAAGAAGAACAGCGAATTCCAGAGGAGGAGAAAGGAAAGCATGGAATTCGTGGCTTTCTCCCCATGATTCTTTAGTCGCAAAGCTAATTAAATTTTTTAAATTTTATTTTTTTCTTATGCTAAAATTTTATTAACTTTTTCATCTTTTAATTTTAACTTTTTCATCTTTTAATGTTTTTTTAACTAGTTTATCTTAACAATACCTTTCATAAAAAAATCTTTTTGAACCTTCGTTATTATAGTCATATTTTATCCTTCATTGTATCTAACTTTGTCTTTTGAAAAAACAGGGTTTTTTTCTTCTAAAAAAATTTGGGATACAACTTCTTCTAATAGATCAAAATATACCATAAATCAAGCAGAGGGCTTTGTTCTAGTCTCCAGCCTGAGCAAATTCTCTCTAGTTTTTTTCTTTATTCTCCCAACCAGTTTATCTTATCAACTCCTTTTTTTAGAAATTAAAAAAAATTTTTTTCATCTTTATAGTCATATACCATCCCTTCATCTTGTTTACCCTTATTTTGTGTGTGTATATATGTATGTATATATATATTTTTTTTCTTTCTTTAAAATTTTGGGAGGTAGTTTCTTCTAAGAGACCAAAATAGTCCCAAAATTAAGTGGGTGACTCTGTTCTATTCACCAGTCTAACATATATATATATATATATATATATATATTCTTTTTTATATTTTTCTTTCTTTATTTTTTCTTTTTTTAATTTTTTTCTCTGAACTTTTTACCCCCTTTCTTCCTCCCATGATTTGGGGTCTCTTCTGATTTGGTTAAAGCACATTTTCCTGGGGTCCTTGCCACCCTTTTAGTATTTTATTCTCTCCTTCATATATTCTTTTTTTTTTTTTTACATTACAAATACCAAACACAAGGTTTTTATTTTAAATTGAGAAAAAAAGAATAAACCAAATAGAGAGTACTGGAAAATATACTAACATGTGTACAAATACAAGATTTACAAAATGCAAAGTATATCTAAACATTTTCCATCTCCTTTGTTATCTTCTCTCCCCCTCCTTCATATATTCTTATCTGGATAAAATGACAAGGCAAAAAAACTCACCAAAAAAAAAAAAAAAAAAAAAAAAAAAAAAAAAAAAAAAAAAAAAAAAAAAAAAAAAAAAAAAAAAAAAAAGAAGAGGCAGTACTGAAGGCTAGGGACCTAATCAATATGGACATTAGTAATATGTCAGATCCAGAGTTCAGAATGACAATTCTCAAGATGCTATCTGGGCTTGAAAAAGGCATGGAAGATATTAGAGAAACCCTGTCTGGAGAAATAAAAGCCCTTTCTGGAGAAATAAAAGAACTAAAATCTAACCAAGCTGAAATCAAAAAAGTTATTAATGAGCTGCAATTAAAAAATGGAGGCTCTTACTGCTAGGATAAAATAGGCAAAAGAGAGAATTAGTGATACACAAGACAAAATGATGGAGAATAAAGAAGCTGAGCAAAAGAGAGACAAACAACTACTGGACCGTGAGGGGAGAATTTCAGGGATAAGTGATACCATAAGACAAAACAACATTAGAATAATTGGGATTCCAATTATTCCATTAGAATAATTGGGATTCCAATTAAGAGAGAGGGGAGCAGAAGGTATACTGGAGAGAATTATTGTAGAGAATTTCCCTAATATGGCAAAGGGAACAAGCATCAAAATCAAGCAGGCACAGAGAACCCCCCTCAAAATCAATAAGAATAGGTCCACACCCCATCATCTAATAGTAAAATTTACAAGTCTTAGCGACAAAGAGAAAATCCTGAAAGCAGCCCGGGTAAAGAAGTCTGTAACATACAATGGTAAAAATATTAGATTGACAGCGGACTTATCACAGAGACCTGGCAGGCCAGAAAGAACTGGCATAACATATTCAGAGCACTAAACGAGAAAAACATGGAGCCAAGAATACTATATCCAGCTAGGCTATCAGTGAAAATAGAAGGAGAGATAAAAAGCTTCCAGGACAAACAAAAACTAAAAGAATTTGCAAGCACCAAACCAGCTCTACAGGACACATTGAAAGGAGTCCTCTAAGCAAAGAGAGAGCCTAAAAGTAGTAGATCAGAAAGGAACAGAGAAAATATACAGTAACAGTCACCTTACAGGCAACACAATGGCACTAAATTCATATCTCTCAATAGTTACTCTGAATGTGAATGGGCGAAATGCCTCAATCAAAAGACACAGGGCATCAGAATGGATTAAAAAAAACAAAACCCATCAATGTGCTGTCTACAAGAAACCCATTTTAGACCCAAAGACACCTCCAGATTTAAAATGAGGGGGTGGAAAACAATTTACCATGATAATGGACATCAGAAGAAAGCTGGGGTGACAATCCTTATATCAGATCAATTAGATTTTAAGCCAAAGACTATAATAAGAGATGAGGAAGGACACTATATCATACTGAAAGGGCCTGTCCAACAAGAAGATCTAACAATTTTAAATATCTATGCCCCTAACATGGGAGCAGCCAACTGTATAAACAAATTAATAACAAAGTCAAGAAACACATAGACAATAATACAATAATAGTAGGGGACTTTAACACTCCCCTCACTGAAATGGACAGATCATCCAAACAAAAGATCAACAAGGAAATAAAGGCCTTAAATGACACACTGGACCAGATGGACATAACAGATATATTCAGAACATACCATCCCAAAGCAACAGAATTCACATTCTTCTCTAGTGCACATGGAACATTCTCCAGAATAGATCACATCCTGTATCACAAATCAGGTCTCAACCGGTACCAAAAGATTCTATGTTACTTTTATGTTTTAAGATATATAGAAATATATCTTATATATTTCTGCATATTTTCAAGACCACAATGCTCTGAAGCTAGAACTCAATCACAAGATGAAATTTGGAAAGAACCCAAATACATGGAGGCTAAAGAGCATCCTTCTAAAGAATGAATGGGTCAACCAGGAAATTAAAGAAGAATTGAAAAAATTCATGGAAACAACTGCTAATGAAAATACAACAGTTCAAAATCTGTGAGCCACAGCAAAGGCAGTCCTGAGAGGAAAATATGTAGCAATACAAGCCTTTCTCAAGAAACAAGAAAGGTCTCATATACACAACCTAACCCTACACCTAAAGGAGCTGGAGAAAGAACAACAAAGAAAGCCTAAACCCAGCAGGAAAAAAGAAATAATAAAGGTCAGAGCAGAAATCAATGAAATAGAAACAAACAAACAAGAAAAAAAACAACAACAACAATAGAACAAATCAACAAAACTAGCAGCTGGTTCTGTGAAAGAATTAATAATATTGATAAACCCCTGGCCAAACTGATCAAAAAGAAAAGAGAAAGGACCGAAATGAATAAAATCATGAATGAAAGAGGCAAGATCACAACCAATACCCAAGAAATACAATTATAAGAACATATTATGAGCAACTATAAGCAAATTTGACAATATGGAAGAAATGGATGTATTCCTAGAGACATATATACTACCACAACTGAACCAGGAAGAAACAGAAAACCCGAGAGACCCATAACCAGTAAGGAGATTGAAGCAGTCATCAAAAACCTCCCAATAAACAACAGCCCAGGACCCGACGGCTTTCCAGGGGAATTCTACCAAACATTTAAAGAAGATTTAATTCCTATTCTCCTGAAACTGTTCCAAAATATAGAAATGAAAGGAAAACTTCCAAACTCATTTTATGAGGCCAGCATTACCTTGATCCCAAAACCAGACAAAGATCCCATCAAAAAAGAGAATTACAGACCAATATCCTTGATGAACATGGATGCGAAAATTCTCACCAAAATACTAACCAATAGGATCCAACAGTATATTAAAAGGATTGTTCACCACAACAAGTGGGATTTATTCCAGGGCTGCAAGGTTGGTTCAACATCTGCAAATCAATTAATGTGATACAATACATTAATAAAAGAAAGAACAAGAACTATATGATGCTCTCAAAATATGCTGAAAAGCATTTGACAAAGTACAGTATCCTTTCTTGATCAAAACTCTTCAAAGTGTAGGGATACAGGGTACATACCTCAATATCATCAAAGCCATCTATGAAAAACCCACAGCGAATATCATTCTCCATGGAGAAAAACTGAGAGTTTTTCTGCTAAGGTCACGAACATGGCAGGGATGTCCATTATCACCACTGCTATTCAGCATAGTACTAGAAGTCCTACCCTTAGCAATCAGACAACAAAAAGAAATTAAAGGCATCCAAATTGGCAAAGAAGAAGTCAAACTATCACTCTTTGCAGATGATATGATACTTTGTGTGGAAAACCCAAAAGACTCCACTCCAAATCTGCTAGAACTTGTACAGGAATTCAGTAAAGTGTCAGGATTTAAAATCAATGCACAGAAATCAGTTGCATTTCTTTACACCAACAACAAGACAGAAGAAAGAGAAATTAAGGAGTCAATCCCATTTACAATTGCACCCAAAACTATAAGATACCTAGGAATAAACCTAACCAAAGAGGCTAAGAATCTATACTCAGAAAACTATAAAGTACTCATGAAAAAATTGAGGAAGACACAAAGAAATGGAAAAATGTTCCATGCTCATGGATTGGAGAGAAGAAAAATTGTGAAAATGTCTATACTATTAAAGCAATCTACACATTAATGCAATAACTGTCAAAATCCCATCAATTTTTTTCAACGAAATGGAACAAAGAATCCTAAAATATATATGGAACCAGAAAAGACCTTGGATAGCCAGAGGAATGTTGAAAAAAAAGCCAAAGTTGGTGGCATCACAATTCCAGACTTCAAGCTCTATTGCAAAGCTGTCATCATCAAGACAGTATGGTACTGGCACAAAAACAGACACATAGATCAATGGAACAGAATGGAGAGCCCAGACATAAACTCTCAAGTCTATGGTCAACTAATCTTTGACAAAGCAGGAAAGAATGTCCAATGGAAAGACAGTCTCTTCAACAAATGGTGTTGGACAGCTACATGCAGAAAAATGAAACTGGACCATTTCTGTATACCACACACAAAAAGAGACTCAAAATTGATGAAGGACCTCAATGTGAGAAAGAAATCCATCCAAATCCTTGAGGAGAACACAGGCAGCAACCTCTTCAACCTCAGCCGCAATAGCTTCTTCCTAGGAACATCGCCAAAGGCAAGGGAAGCAAGGGCAAAAATGAACTACTGGGACTACATCAAGATAAAAGCTTTTGCACAGCAAAGGAAACAATCAACAAAACCAAAAGACAACTGACAGAATGGGAGAAGATATTTGCAAATGACATATCAAATAAAGGGATAGTATCCAAAATCTAGAAAGAAGTTATCAAACTCAACACCCAAAGAACGAATAATCCAATCAAGAAATGGGCAGAGGACATGAACAGACATTTCCGCAAAGAAGACATCCAGATGGCCACCAGACACATGAAAGAGTGCTCCACATCACTCGGCATCAGAGAAATACAAATCAAAACCACAATGAGATACTACCTCACAACAGTCAGAATGGCTTAAATTAACATGTCAGGGAATGACAGATGCTGGTGAGGATGCAGAGAAAGGGGAACCCTCCTACACTGTTGGTGGGAATGCAAGCTGGTGCAACCACTCTGGAAAACAGCATGGAGGTTCCTCAAAAAGTTGAAAGTAGAGCTACCCTACGACCCAGCAATTGCACTACTGGGTATTTACCCCAAAGATACAAATGTTGTGATCTGAAGGGGCACATGCACCCGAATGTTTATAGCAGCAATGTCCACAATAGCCAAACTGGAAAGAACCTAGATGTCTATCAACAGATGAATGGATAAAGAAGAGGTGGTATTGTATACACACACACACACACACACACACACACACACACACACACACTCGAATACTATGCAGCCATCAAAAGTGATGAAATCTTGCCATTTGTGACGATGTGGATGGAACTAGAGGGTATTATGCTTAGCAAAATAAGTCAATCAGAGAAAGACAATTACCATATGATCTCCCTGGCACGGGGAAGTTGAGAGGCAATGTGGGGGGTTTGAGGGGTAGGAAAAGTATAAATGAAACAAGATGGGATCAGGAGGGAGAAAAACCATAAGAGACTCTTAATCTCACAAAACAAACTGAAGGCTGCCGGGGGAGGGGTTAGGGAGAGGGTGGTGGGGACATTGAGGAAGGTATGTGCTATGGTGAGTGCTATGAAGTGTGTAAACCTGGCGCTTCACAGACATGTCCCCCTGGGGCTAATAGTACAGTATATGTTAATAAAAATAAGAATTATAATTTAAAAAGCCATATTAATAATCACATTAAATGTAAGTGGTATAACTACCCCAAATGAAAGCAGAGATTGTCAGACTGGATAAGAAAGCAAGACCTAACTACATGCTGCATACAAGAAATGCCCTATCAATGTAAAAACACAGATAGGTTAAAAGCAAATGGATGGAAAAGATATCCCATGCTACCACTAATTTTAAAAAAGTTGAAATGGGTATACTAATAGCAGACAAAGGATATTTCAGAGTAAAGACTATTGCCAAGAATGAAGACTGTGATTTGATAAAGATAAAGGGATCAAGTAGTCAAGAGGACACAAAGATACTTAATGTTTCTTAATCTAATAACAGAACTTTAAGATTCATAAGACAAAACCTTTTTTTAAAAAGGCAAAATTGTAAGGAGAAACAGGCAAAATCCATAACTATAGTCAGAATATTCAACTGTCTTCTCTCAGTAATAGGACAAGTTGACAGAAAAAATCAGCAAGAACACAGAGGAATTGACTCAAATACCTATCAGTTGAAGACTGGATACACAGAATGTAATATATTCATACAATGTAGAATTATTCAACCATAAAAAGGGATGAAATAATGACGTGTTAAAATGCTATGCTAAGTGAAAGAAGTCAGTCATAAAGGACACATATTATATGATTCTATTTATACAAAATATCCAGAATAGTCAAATCTATAGAGACAGAAAGTAGAGTAGTGGTTGCCAGCTGTTAGGACAGAATATTTGTGTCCCGGAAGTTCATACATCAAAACCTAAGACCTAATGTGATGGTATTTGGAAGTGGGACTTGGGGAGGTGATTAGGTCATAAACATGATTAGTGCCCTTATAAAAGAGATCTCAGAGAGCTCCCTCCACCTGCCCCCATGTGAGGGCACAATGAGAACGTGGTGATCTAAGAACCAGAAAGTTCTCTCACCAGACTCTCACCAGACACTGAATCTACTAACACCTTGATCTTGGGACTTCCCAGTCTCTAGACCTGGGAGAAATAAATGTGTGTTTAATCTATACTTTTTTTTAACAGCAGAGTGAATAAAGACATCAGGGAATGAAAGAAAGGAAAATGGGGAGTCACTAACCAGGGAACTTCTTTTAGGGATGATGAAAATGTTCTGGAATTAGTGATGATATTTGTACAACCTTGATAATATACTAAAAACCACTAAATTATATGCTTTAAAAAGGTAAAATCTGTGGTATGTTAATCGTGTTTCAATTAAAAAAAATATAAAGGACTTGAACTATACTGTCAACCACCTTGAACTAATTGGAACTAAATGCCATTTATAGCATGATACATTCTTTTCAAGTTCACATGAAATAGTTACCCAGATAAACCCTATTTTAATCCACAAAATAAATTTTAAATCTAAAGGAATTCAAATCATATAAGATATGTTCTCTGAGTACTGTGAATTTAAATTATAAATCAATAAGAAAAATACCTAGAAAATAATCGAACATTTGTAAGTTAAATAACAAGCTCCTAAATAACCCAAAGTTCACAATAATAAAAAGGGAAGTTGAAAACTATTTTGTACTAAATAGAAATAAAAACAGGTCAAAATGTATAAGACATAGTTAAAGCAGTACTTACAGAAAAATGTATAGCCCTAAACATATATACAAAGAAGGACTCAAACCAATGACATCAGCTTCCACTTTAAGAAACTAGAAAGAGAGGAGCTAATTAAAGCTGCTAATTAAACATAAGAAATATAATTAAGAGCAGCAGTCAAGGAAATAGAAAACTTATGAACAATAAAGAAAATCAGTAAAACCACTTGAAAATAGAAAACACAAATTACAAATATCAAGAATGAGGAGATGATACCATTACATACAGATATTAGAAAGATAATATGGGGATGTTATAAATAATTTAATAAATTCAAAAACTTAGAAAAAAATGGACACATTCCCTGAAATATCAATATCCCTGAGTTCATTTAAGAATGGACAACTTAATATTCCTATCTCAATCAAAGAAATTGAATTTGTATTTTTGAATCTTCTCACAAAGAAAATTCCAGGCTCATAGAGCCTCACCAAAGAAAACTCTTAGGGAAGAAATACCAATTCTGTACAAACTCTTCCAGAGAATTCTATGATGTGAGCATCACTCTGATGCCAACACTCGATTAGATGACCATATTTCACTCACTTCTTTAGACAGTAGAGCTTAGCCTCCTCAAATAATACCCTTCAAATCCAAACAACAGTCTTCCAATGTATTTCAGGAGCCTCCTTCTACCTGGAAGCTTCTTATTCTTGACTCCAGGGCAGAGAAAGCAGATGATTATTATAATCTAGTACATAATACCTTAACTATGGTCAATGACTCTTAGACCTCCAGAAATAAAAGCAGTTACCCTCATGTCTTAACAGTAACAAAAGTAGCCAAGTTGACTCTGACATATTTTATTGTTCACCAAGCAGCAAAAATAAAACAAAAGTCAAAATATCATTTTAATATTGTTCAATAGCTTGCCCATCATTGATGAAAACTCATCAACTATGTGAAGTGAAATGTTTCAAGCTGAAGGCTGCAGCAAGCTGAAGAAGCCAGGTGCTTGATGTTGGCCATGGAGTCTCACAGAGATTAGTTGTAAGTCATAGGATGTGAAGATGCTTACATCTCCAGAGTACACAGCAAAGTTCCTGTCTCCTTTCCTGCATCCCTGACCTCCTTTCTCTTTTAATTGTGGTACAAGTGGTCACTTTTGCTAATAATATAACACAAGCTGCTACACTCAGTATTTGCAGACAGATTTTATTATCTTTACCTCTCAAGGACATTTTTGCTTTTGGGATTTTAAGAAGGCAGAGAAATATTGGAATAAAGGATGCAAGGAGCAGATAAAAATTTGAAGGAGAGAGGAGAAGGAGGGAAAGTTGGGGTGGGTGATGTGAAGAAGCAAGGGAGGAATGGGACATGAGAGAAAGAAGAGGGAATCAAAACCGGAAGGATGATGAAGAATGGAGAGTATGCACGGTAAAAAGAGAAGGTGAATGACAACCTCTTTTATTCCCCTTTGCCCACCTCCATCAAGAACTGCTAGTAAGGAGGGGCACCTGCATGGCTCAGTGGGTTAAGCCTCTGCCCTCGGCTCAGGTGATGGTCTCAGGGTTCTGGGATTGAGCCCCGCATCGGGCTCTCTGCTCAGCAAGGAGCCTGCTTCCGACTCTCTCTGTCTGCCTCTCTGCCCACTTGTTATCTCTCTCCTCTCTGTCAAATAAATAAATAAAATCTTTAAAAAAAAAAAAAAGAACTGCTAGTAAGGAAAGTAGGAAGAGATTTCAACTGATTAAAAAACTTACAATTCATTCAAAAGAGAAGTCAGGATGGAAACTGGGTAAAAGATCATAGACTAAATACTTCCTCTACACAGACTTTCACTAGCTTTTCTAGCCAAAGAGAATAAACAAGTATCAAATATTCATCCTAGCTCTAGAAAGTGAACTATAATGTATGTGCCAATATATCATTTGTTTCACAATATCAACCACCATTCTCAGAGATCATAAGAATTCATGGCACTCCCCACTGGCCATTCTTTCTCAGGCTCCTTTGCTAGAGTCTCCTCCTGATCTACCATTGAAATATTGTAATCTGAGGGGGGACTCCTGGATTCCTCTCCTCTTCTCTTGGTTCTCTACTCTTTGCTCCATGTGATCCTATAAATCTCTGCTCCTGTAGATACCACCTACATGCTTACGGTCTCAATAGTACATATCCAGCCAGGAGTTCTCCTCCAGAATCCAAATGTGTATCTACCACTGCAAACTGGATATTTCCACTTGGGTCTCAGGGCACGTCAGAATAAACATGTCCAAAATTGATTTTGCCCCTTTGGTAGTAGGTTGACTGACCTAACTTCTATTTACAACTTCATTTTCCCTTGTCTCCTTTCCTATGAGGCCATCAAAGGTCACAATTCAATTTCCCGTCCGCTCCAATACCTGGTGATCTCCATGGATCTGTGTAACTCAGTTCTGGCCAATGACATATAAATAGATTATCTCCTGATACTGTCTTTTCCTTTCATCCTTCTTGAGGATCAGAACAGATATACAAGGCTTGCAGGTTCCACAATTTCTTGGTGATCATGAAGTAATACAAATGAGGCTGAAAGTTACAGCACTAAGGATGGCAGAGAGGAAACACAGAAAGAACATGCATGTCTGATGGTACCATTAGCTTAGTTCACTGGCCCTTAAATGCCTCACTTCAGGGTCCATGTTATTTGAAATAAATGAAGGTGTACTTGTCTAAACCAGTGTAGTCTCATTTTCTGTTACTGGCAGCCCAAGTCATTCCTGACACAGCCTCCAAAACCGTTTCATCTCTGTCTTTCTCATCTCATTGAAATGCTTTGTAATTGCCCCTGATGCTCCAGCTAGAAATAAGATGGGTCTTCTAGATTTCTTTGTTTCCCACAACCCCTTAATCCTAACCCTCCCCTACCGAACACACAGAGTGAGTCCATCATTAAGTCCTGTGGCCGTTCCTCCAAAGACTAGGGCCGCACTGTCAATGGCTTTCCTAGCACTGCAGCTTCCCCAGGCCAGATCAAATAGGGAAGCTTTTCACACGCTGGTGCCATCCCTGCTCATCTCAAATTTGCATGGTTAACTTCTTTCACCCTCAAGGCCCAGCTTAAGTGTGTCCTCCTAGAGGCCTTGTTTGACCATCCTATTAAAATTCTTCCCTACCCAAACTCCTTGCTCTCAAATGCTAGATTTTTTTTTTCTTCAAAGCACCTACTCCATCTTTTCTATTTGTATATTGGGATCCACCTGGGGAAATAGAATCCATACCAATGTTTTAACAGGGAGAATTTAATACAGAGAATTAACAAAAAGGCCTTATTTGACTGAGAAGATGAAAGAGGACCACAGAGACAGTGAGAGCAGGAGATGGCCCCTGCACCTGGGGCTGGGACCCGGAGCTCTGACGGTCCCATTTGTCTCCATATCTACCTCAGGCGCTTGGAGGAGGCTCTGTGGAGCTGCTTCTCAGATTCCAAGGAGAGGGTGTTTCCTGGGTGGTGCCGGAACCTCTGACAGGGTGCAATCAAGCTGTTTCTGGGAATGCTGGAAAAAACTAGGAACTGCAAACAACTGGTGATGCTGGGGTAAAATGCATGGCAATGGTACCCACTGGGGCAACAAGGAGAGTGAGGAAGAGCAAGTCCCTTTGGGTTCCTCTCATCTACCCATCTTCCACACTGCTCCCTATGAATAGAGCCTAATATGGACCCACTTGGCAAAGGAAAAATGTGGTTTGCAGAGCCTCAGCCTGAAGGATTTGGAGCAGCATATAAAAGGCTGAGTTCAGGGGTAAGATATGATACATAGCTTAAGAAGTAGCACAGTATTTGTTTATTTATTGTCCTTTCTCATAATATGTGTTCAGGACCTATGCCTTTCTTTTTACTGTTTTACTCCCACCATGTGCAGAGTAAAAGTAGATAGAAGGTACTCCAAAAATATTTCTTTAGTGGATGAATTTATTGGATTTTTCTCAAAACTAGCAAAGTGTACAATTTAATTCTTTGTCAATTGAATAATACCAAATGCCTCATATGATGGTCTAGGCAGTTGAGTTAAATATGAAGATGAGGCACTTCCTTGTTATTTAGCAAGGAATGTAAGACATTCTCATATGACATTAAATCATAAAATGCTATAGACAGCATTCACATGTTTAAATGCCCAGAGAATTAAACAGGCAGCAAAATCTACAGGAGATGAGAAAAGGAAAATATAAAGGTAGGTTTGGAATAACTCAGAAGACTTGTGGAAGAAGCTGCCACCTGAGGCAGGCTTGAAAGGGGGCAGACAAGCAAAGTCAAGGAAGATGGATGAGTCTGGAAGGTTTTCAGATGTTTCTGATGAAAGCAGAGAAGTGAGACATTACTAGAAGTCACTGAAAAAGTGAACTTGAACCAACTGTGGCAAATAGCAAGTTCTGGAGTTAGGATTATAAGTACTATGTCTTTTGCAAAGAGGAGCCATTAAGAAGTTTTAAGCAAAGGAGTGGTGTGGCACTGGGAATATTTTCTGAAGGTAAATTTGGCAGTGTCACGGGAACTGACTGAATAGGAAGAATCTGGAGCCAGAAAGACGAGTTAGAAGACTGACACAATCTTGAGCCAGAAAGAGATGGTGGAGATAGAAATAAGAGAGAAAGGGAACATGTAACATTTAGAAGGAAGAATCAATATAACATAACACAGAATTAATCTAGGGAAAAGTTAGTGAAGAGAATTTAACCTGCAGCAATTCACTGAAGGTCCAGAGGATGGAGAGAGATAAAAGATCACTGAATTTCACCCAAAGAACATGATTAACAATGACATCTGTAAAATAAAAGTCCCAGTGAATATCCTCTGACAACTAAACCTAGTATTTTCTAAAGTTATTATGAATCTGGAAGAATATATATGTCTTCCTCTTGAGGGTCTTCAGAAGTACTAGGTTTCTGGAAGTTATAATATTGAGGTGACATCTCATTTCCATAGATATGCTCCTCAAAATTGGTCTGCCAAGTGTTCTCATACAGTTCTTTATCGGTTACCTCTTTATGTTTGGAAGCACCACTTTCCACATTTTCATAGCTGCCATGCCTGTTAGTCCCTCTTCCAGAAGATCTGCAGTGCTGGTTCTGAACTGAGATTTTATGCCTTGGGCTGATAGTGAGGAAACTTGAGAGTGTTTTAGTATTGTCTTTTCTCCTGCTGCTTCTCCTTTGCAAGAACCTTGGTAAGGGAAAATGCACCGGGTTACCAAGTTTCCAGCGCCAAACACACCCAATTCCACAGATTAAAAAGAGGAAAAGAAGGGAAATTCCTATAGAAGTGGCCACTGGTGTATTTCCACAGCTTTTTAACATTTCTGCACAAGCACTGTTGTTTCGTGGTATGGGGGAGCCCTTAATGAATTCACAGGTGCCGACAAATGTAATTCCTCTTAGGGTGGAGTTTAAAAATAATCCTGGAAGCTCTTTTTGACATTTCTTTTTCAGATGTGGAAGAACATCATTTGGCAAAGTCCTGATACAATCAGAGGAGAGATTGAATAAACGTAGCCTTGGATGATCCTTCTCGTCGTATGTGATGCTTTTTGCATTACAGTCCTTAATATATAATTGCACTGTGTCGGGGGGGATTTTAATTGACTTCACTTTCTATCAATGAATCACAAGACAAAGCAAAAATGGGTGGAAGATAATGGCAGAGCAGACAACTCAAGAAAGAGAAGGTTGGACGATCTGCCATCCAGACACCTCCTATAAATTAAAAAACAAATTAATTGCATATTTATTACATAGCATAATAAAATATCTGTCAATATCTGCCAATATATTAAGCACTGTCATTTAGTGAGTTCCTGACTCAAAAGAGAATATAGTACTAGCTGTTGTAAGAAGAGAAAAAGAGAAGAACTTCTACCTGCTCAAGCCTGAGTGGTTTTATTAATTAGATTTCAACATGGATTTTGACAATGTTAATAATTTTCAAGTGAAAGACAATGATTTGAATGCAATAAGAAAAAAGGAAGAGGAGTATACCTGTGCAATAATTTCCATTATTTATCACCTTCTCTGTGAGGCCTTTTCCTTAATCACTCCTTCCTCAGTATTCCCCTATAAATGAGGCCATTTTCTATTTTAGCATGACAGCTTAAGTTACAGCAAATTGTGTGTCTTCCCACCTGGTTAAATGGTGGGCAGGGATCAGGTCTTTTCATCTGTATATTCCTAGAGAATAGCACAGTACCTAGTGCAGCAAAGAAATTCAGTTGACATTTTATTAAATAAGGGAATCAAGAAACAAATGACTCAAAATCTCAGCATCTAATTGCTTCAGTCATTTAAAACTTAAGATACGTCTTCTAAAGGGTATGAATGTTTTGTTTTAAGATTTTATTTATGTATTCGAGAGAGAGATAGAGATAGTGAGAGAGACAACAGTAGGGGTGAGTGGAAGAGGGAGAAGCAGATTCCCCACTGAGCAGGGAGCCTGATGCAAAGCTCATTCCTAGGACCCTGGGATCATGACTTGAGCTGAAGGCAGATGCTTAAGCAACTAAGCCACCCATGAACCCCTAAAGGATATAGTTTATCCTTAAAAGAAGAAAAGAGCTGTTTGACCTACCACAAAATATCTAAAACTTTATAGAAAAGCTTTCTATAACTACTGTTCTCACAACTTGCAGAAAACAACTTTTCAATTAAGATACTTTCAGAATGTTTTCTGCCAAGGCTTTAAAATGGCAAAGAGGTAAGAAAGGAAAAGTATTCAACCAGACTGAGTGTCGTATTATGATTTTATCAACAAAACATTATTACTGTATGTTTTCAGCCTAGACACAGAAACAGTTACATCTAATACCATTTTCACTGTTGTTGCTGTTTCTAGTTTTATTGAGATATATAATTGATACATAATATTGTATCAGTTCAAGGTATACAGCATAATTTGACATATGAATACATATGTGAAATACAACATGATATATATTGTGAAATGATGGCCACACTAAATTTAGCTGATGACCATCACCTCACATAGTACAATTTTTTTCTTCTCATAATAATTTTTAAGATCTATTCTCTTAGCAACCTTCAAATACCCAATACAGTGTTGTTAACTATAGTCATCCAATATTGTTAACAGTGCTTGTGGGATGATTATCATCATCTATTGAATTTCACCATTGATAATATTTAGTTAAGAGCTTATTTGGGATCAGCTTCTAAACACTTTTACATGGATTATCCCATTTATCCTACAGATGCCATATGAATTAGATACTACTGTAATGCCTATTTTAGAGAAGAGTAAGGAGAGGATTAAAGAATTTAACTTCTTGAATAACTAAGAAGTGACTGAATCAAGAGTGAAGTAAAATTTGCCCCAAAATACTATTCTTAACCAAAATTCTATAAATGGCTATGAAGAACATCTATTGCTAAGCTTTTATAGCTTGATTTTCTCTGAGCTTCTTGAGGGATGAAGCTCTTACTTATTTTTATATTACCAAAACCAGTACTAGACAAAGAAGAGCTACTTTCTTAAATATTTGTTAGTAAATGGAGCAAACAGCATTAGGATAACAGTGGCAACAATAAACAGGGAAAAAATAACCCTACAAAGCTGAGTCCTGATTTTAGTGAGTGTTCACACCTGAAAGTAAACTTTTCTAAATTTGTTCAAGGTTGGACTACATCAATGTGAAAATTTTCAGTTTGGCATTTCACACAAAACACCGAATTACATATGAAATGCAGTTAACTTTTATAAAATGTATTTGATAAAACTGTATGGACAGACATCCTAGATCTAGACATCTTTGGAACCTTTCTAGGTTCCCTCCTTTATAAAGACCAGATACAATGCTGTGTCCAAAGGGAAATATTTGGCAAATGACTTTAACCTTTAGGACCTCATTTCCTTTCTAAAATAGATAAGAACTGATTGTAGGAAGATAATTTATGGTATAAGTGATTACTCATTTAAGTAAAAATTTGGTAGCATATTTGAACTGAATTTCAAATATAGATTAAAATTAATCACCTTTTTAAAATTCTAAGCTTGCAACAAAATGGGGAATGCTGACTATTGCTGAAGATTAGGTAATAAATTGCCCTCACCATTTCCAAGATGAGAATTTATTTTTACCATCTACATTGTGCTATGTAGACAATCCAGAATATTCCAAATAGTAAAACTGTCAAAGAAGTGTTTACTGAGATAAATACAAGAAGACTTCTTAGAAGAAATACATCCTTTTTATGCTCTAAAACAACTTAACAGGAAAAAATCTGAGAGGCAAAATGTAAAGACCTACTAGAATGGAAACCATATGTTAAACAAGAGCCCTTCAAAGCTGGCTTAACACCCCAATTAGTCTCATTTTGCCCAATCTGCAAGAAGGCAGTTCCTGTTTTGGAAAATAGTTCCAACATGCTACCTAATAATTATTCATTTGTCTTAAAATCACAAATGATTGATAGACTTCTGGAATCTTCAAAGGCAGAATACTGCCCATTTGGAAACAAGACAATAGCAAAGCCTAATCTTAATGGTAAGCATATACACTGGTAGAGACAGATTAACATCACCCTCAGTTTGTAAACTGATTATTGCCACCGAAGGCCACCTAAAAACTATGGTAACATAAAGTCATTATTTAAAATGAACTTGTTCCTTATAGTTTTTCATCAGCCACATGCCTTAAATCAGGTTCTCACTTACCTTGAGACTGCTGAGCCAAACTCTCCTCTACTCTTTTGGTTAAATCTGCTTTAGTGTTCCTCTTTTTAGTGTTCCTCTTCTTTACCCCCTCCTTCAGATTATTTCATACTTGCAATGTTTCCTGGTTACAGAGGAAGTTCTTATCAGATGTACCAGAATTAGGATAAATGGGATGAGTTTTTGAAAAAGGAAGTCCAGACCTTTTTTCCTTGTCAATAATTCTCCAGCTACATCAGAGAATGATACGTGGAGCCCAGAAGCTTCTTTATTTGCATAATATTTGCAGTCCTCACTTCAGAACAAATAAAAGTCATTTCATTTGCACTTAAAATTTTTTAAGAAGAAAGATTTTGGAATGTAATTACATGGAGGTCTTGTTTATTTGTTTGCTTGTAGGATTGTTAAAACAGTCTTCATTTAAAATACTGTGTCTCGGGACGCCTGGGTGGCTCAGTTGGTTAAGCGGCTGCCTTCGGCTCAGGTCATGATCCCAGCGTCCTGGGATCGAGTCCCACGTCGGGCTCCTTGCTCAGCAGGGAGCCTGCTTCTCCTTCTGCCTCTGCCTGCCACTCTGTCTGCCTGTGCTCTCTCTCTCTCTCTCTCTCTCTGACAAATAAATTTAAAAAAAATCTTTATAAAAAAAATACTGTGTCTCAGTGCCACAGGTTATATTTCCACTTGACAAGCTAGTGTCCAAATTTTGGTTCAGAAAATGTTAATATTCCTTTACGCTGGTAAAACAGTAATCTCCCAAAGTAGATTCAACTTGACGTGTGACATTTCTGTGATCTTCTAGTAGGTAGAAAGGAAAATGGTTTCACTTTGTTTAATAACAGAGGCCAGCATATTCTGGGCACTTGCTAGGTCTTCTAAACACTTTGTGTAATACTTGGTAAATCCCAACAACAACCTGTGGGAGAGGCCTGTGATTCATCTGATTTTATAGGGGAGGAAATGGAAGCAGAGGGGTAACATAATCCCTGCCCAGTGTGGTCTGGCAGTGTGCCTCCAACACCTGTGTGCTAAACCACTTCACTTGGTTGTCTTACTTGGGTGATTGAGAGGTTTCCAACATAGAACCCTTATTTAACAGCATTTCTCAGAGGTCAAGTCCACAGAGTAAAAAAAGAACAGAAAAGGCTGAATTTAAGATCATAAAGCAATGGAAAGTTTGCCTTTTAAGCTATTGGAACTTTTCAACCCCCAGGGGATTTTCTTTAAATCAAGTAAATTAAAAGACAATATTTCATTACTGAAACACCAACCAGACATTAGAAGAACAAGACTGTCAATAAGGGTTGGGCATGGATATTCTGCCAGGCATTGTGCTGAGTAATGGGGATGCAATAATGAACAAACTCCCTTGCAGCACCTAAAGCCTACCAGAAGGCTGCTGTACACAACAGTTCGTTTCAGATCAAGGAGGTAAGGGCTAAGAAAGACATAGTTATACACAGAGGACAGTCGGAATAAGGAAAAGGGGCATCCAGTTGAGAATGGTCAGAGAACGCAAGACCTGAGCCAAAAAGCCTCATGGAATAAAAAGGAGTTAATCAAGGCAGAATAGAAGGGTTCCAGGCAAAACCCCGGAGTGAAAGAAGTTATGAAGTGCTGTGAGGAATGAACCATAAAAGATAGTACCCTAGTGCTATTCCATTCTAAGCTGCAAAATCTGCCCCCCTGGAAAACCTGTCATACCTACAGAGAAGAGCATTGTTTACGGTTCACTGGGCAACTTCGAAATGTTAGACTATGGTCCAGGTTTTAAAAACAAACAAACAAACAAAAAACAAAACAAAAAAAAACTGATAATGAAAGAAAAGCAAAAAGGCTCAAGAGTTTTACTCCTAGGTATATGAAGGCCACTTCCGTTTATAACTGCTTTAATTCAGAATTTCTCAAAGCTCTAGAAACATTTGAAAGTTCCCTCAACAATTCAACGGTGAATAGAATGTGATAAATCCATGCAGTTGGACACCACATATAGCAATAAGAAATCCGAAATACTGATGCATTTCAACAACATAGACGGATCTCACAAACATAATATAGACTTTAAAAAGCTATGGACAAAAGAGTACAAACTGTAAGGTTCCATTCTCAAATCATGGAAAGGTTATTTATGGACACGTGATGGTAAAGTTCAGGAATACGGGGATTACTACAGACTGGAAGGTGCATGAGGGAGCCTTCCTGGATGCCAGAAATGTTCTGTATCTTGATCTTTGTGGTGGTTATGTGTAACCATTCATCAAGCTCTCCCTTTAAGATTTGTGCCCTATATGTAGATTGTCTTAATTAAAATAAATTGGGAATGAATAAAAAGACAATTCTTTTAAAAGTCAGGCAAAGTTAGGGCACCTGCACGGCTCAGTTGGTTAAGCATCCAACTCTTGATTTCAGCTTGGGTCATGATCTCAGAGTCATGAGATTGAGCCCCACGCACATCAGGCTCTGTGCTTAGCGCAGAGTCTGCTTGAGATTCTCTCTCTCCCTCTCCCTCTAGCCCCCTTCCACCCTGACACATCTGGAGGACCTCTCTCTAAAAAATAAATCTTTAACAAAATGAAATGAAAATTATGAAAAGTTGAGATAGAGTTTTTTATTTTTTAATATTTTATTTATTTATTTGACAGAGAGAGAGAGAGAGATCACAAGTAGGCAGAGAGGCAGGCAGAGGGAGAGGAGGAAGCAGGCTCCCTGCTGAGCAGAGAGTCCGATGCGGGGCTCGATCCCAGGACCCTGAGATCACAACCCGAGCCAAAGGCAGAGGCTTAACCCATTGAGCCACCCAGGCACCCCAAGATTTTTTTTTAATTGATTCAGATGACCACCTTCTTTGGTAAACTGGTTTCCTAATTTGGATGGAGAAACAATTTGCTCAACTCTAGGCAGACTTTGAGCTTCATGGATTCTAAGTTTATCTAGAGTTTCTTAAGTCTGGACATTGGCAAGGCTGGTGGTAAGAAAGAGGGGAGTTATTAATGAATCTTGAGCTTCAGCCCAAAGTAGGGAATTTCTACTTTCTGAGCTTATGAATATGGTCTTTCATTGGCACACCCTGTCTTACTTAAAGATGTGGCACTGGAAAATCATGTTTGACCTAAAATTATATAGGTGTAAAGCAATTTTATCTAAAAGAAATAATTCTAGCTTCTTGGAAAAATAATACAACTTCTTGGTCTTGCTTTCTTCATTCATAGGACAACAATGGATTGGGTGATCCCTGACCTCTCTTCAAATCCTACTAAGTACATATGAACAATATAAATAGTTGTCGCATTCAGAAGAGGGTTTTTGAAACTACTTTTCATATGTAGTATATACTTCTCTTTTTAGTGTCACTCCCTCTTTTCATCATAAGTCTTTCCTAATTGCTACACAGATCAGATAACATGACTTGAAGTTTGCTTCAACTTCAGTTGAACAACACTCCCTCCTCCCCCAATGTTTTCCCCTTTTATTCCTCCAGATGAAAATAAACGGACACTAGGGAACTTGAGCAATCATTCAACATGAAAAAATTTGAAAATCTTCTTGCATCTTCATGAATAAAATAGAAAGTCTTGCCATTTGCAAGGATGTGGATGGAACTGGAGGGTATTATGCTAAATGAAAAAAGTCAATCAGAGAAAGACAATTATATGATCTCACTCATACATGGAATTTAAGAAACAAAACAGAGGATCATAGGGGAAGGGAGGGAAAAATAAAACAAGATGAAATCAGAGATAGAGACAAACCATAAGAGACTCTTAATCATAGGAAACCAAATGAGGGCTGCTGGAGTCAAGGGGTTGGAGGATGTGGTAACTGGGCGATGGACATTAAGGAAGGTACATGATGTAATGAATAATATGTGCTATATAAGACTGATGAATCACTGAACCCTACTTCTAAAACTAAGAATACGCTATATGTTAATTAACTGAATTTAAATAAAAATTAAAAATAAATTACACAAGGCAATTGAAAAAAAATCCTTTGCATTAAGACCCCGAATGATCTCCATTCTACACTGATGCTGAGTGAGAAATTAGGGGAAGCAGAGAACAGTAAATACTTTAGATTCATCCCCCTACTTGCCCCTAGTTGCCTCCCCCAACTGGGATGCTGTCTTATATAACTCTATTCCTACGAGGAGTACTAGGAGGTGAATAAAACAACAAAACAAATACTATGGGAGTGGGTGGGGCTAGGCACCTGTCTAAAAGGGCCCTGATAAGCAGGTCCCCTTTTTTCCCTCTGCAAGAAATAGACCTCAGATGCCAATTCAGCTTCAGATGACCATTGAACATTCACCCAGAAAGCAACAGCTGAAGGGTGTGGGGCAAAAGGGGTTGATGGCCTCGAATAAACCCAGTGATGCTCCAGCCACACCCGTTTCTCTACAAAAAATTTGCTGTGCTTACTTATACACATGTTCACAAGAGAACAGGCTAAAGTCATGCTGTTCTTTTTTCTCTTAGGAAACATATCTCTCATCACAATATATTCCTTTTATTGGTTAATTTACCAAAATTTTAAGACTATCTCCTTTTTGTCTTCACAGTCTACCCCATTGCTGATATTATGAACTAGCTTGGGCCAGTCATTCTACCACAGAGAGTCTCAATTTCCTCATTTGCAAAATGGATTTGAATGGATCATCTTATCTCTAGCCATTCGCTAAAATCTCCTCAGGAGCTTTTAAAAATACTGGTGCTGGGATTCCAGGCCACACGAGTTAAAGCAAAATATCTGAGGTTGTAACTAACTAACACCTTAATAGTTTTTAAAAGTTCCTCAGGTGTTTAAAAGTCCCCAGCAAGCCAGTATTGAGGGCAGGCCTTTGCTGAACTAATATACTAGGGCTCTGCTGAATGACCTTGAGGCACCTGGGGAGGGGAAGGGGGGATGGGGGAGCCTGGTGGTGGGTACTAAGGAGGGCACGTATTGCATGGAGCACTGGGTGTGGTGCATAAACAATGAATTCTGGAACACTGAAAAAATTAAAAAAAAAAAATTTAAAAAATGGAACTCAAGAGATAATGTTGCAAGAAAAGGTAAAAAAGTCTCCAAAGTGTTCAAAGTTCATCAGAGAAATACATGTTATTAAAAGCTCCTGAGGAATCTGGTTAAGATAGTTCATGCTAACTGCACACTCAAGCATACATCCCACTGCCCCCCAGACCCCTTCTGCAGGTTTTCTTTTTGAATTCTCATAACAAGCATAAAGATGGGTTTTACACACTAATTTGGAGGTGAGGAAACAGGCATCGAGGAATGAACAAGCGGCCTGCCATCGTATGGCCTGTGCCAGAGTCTGTATTCAAACTCAGACTGTGTGCTTAGAATCTAGAGCTGGTGCTTTTCACCTCTGCAGGACTATGAAGTGCTCTCTGACTCTTTCTTTCTTTTTTTTTTTTAAGATTTTATTTATTTATTTGACAGAGAGAGAGAGAGAGCACAAGTAGGCAAAGTGACAGGCAAAGGGAGAAGCAGACTTCCCACTGAACAGAGAGTCCAATGTAGGGCTGTGTGTGTGTTTTGCTTTCTTGTACCCATTCTTGTATACATGTCAAGAGATTACTTTCATTGTTTTAACAAGACTTCTCTGCAACAGATCACGAGAAACCATCACACTCAGGGACAGCAAAACCTGAGCAGGTGAGATGAGTGACCATTCTAGCTGGTCTGCTCAGCTTTGGGCAGACTGCCTGAAGCACTTGTCTCCTGTGTAAGATGTCTCTATAAGCCAACCTGGACTGATAAAACAAACTCAGAAACCATTGAGCTACCCCCCCCATAAACACAATAAACCCATCCTTGCATTATGGTATTATATCAGCAAGAGCATTTGCTGATGACATTGTTTTCTGCATTCTTAAGCTTTACTGAGATATAACTGACAAATTAAAACATATTTAAAATTGAGGAACAAATCCATCACCTCAGACATTCACTCTTTTTTGGAAACAACTCTTAAGATTTACTCTCCTAGCAAATTTCAGTCATACACAATTGTCAGCTATAGTCACCATACTACATGTTAGGACTTCAGACCTTACTCATCTTGTAACTGAAAGTGAGTACCGGTTCACAACTTATCTCCAATTCCCCTGCCCCTAAAAACAGCGATTTTACTGCTTCTATGAGTTAGACTTTTTGCTAGACTCCACCTGAGTGACACCATGCAGTACTGGTCTTCTTTTCTCTGATTTAATTAGCATCTTACCCTCTTTATCACTGTAGTCTCAAATGGGAGGACTTCCTTCCTTCTTAAGGCTGAGGAATATTCTATTGTATACACAAACCATGATTTCTTTATTCTCTGTTGAGGGGCACAGGCTGTTTTCATACCTTGGCTCTCATGAATAATACTGTAGGAAGTTGTGTTAAAAGTGCTCCTGGCGCTAATTATGGCTTACAGTCGAAGTCATCTGTCACTTCTTATTTGGAAGGGGTTATGCACACTGCGTCCTTTAAAGGCTCAGGAAGTCACCTGGCGGCCCCGGTGCTCCGGGAAGGAATGCAAGGCCTCCTCCCCTGCGGGGGCATTGGTAGCATGAAGGGAGGATCAGAGGCCAATGAGCTACAACATGGCTCAGTTCCCAGTCCCAGATTCTACTCTTCATCTTGGCTGACTCAGGAAGACCTTTTCATCTTGCTCTA